>PGTU02011573.1:0-25675 GCA_002896215.2 Cicer echinospermum | reverse complement strand
TTGGTATGTGGAGAGTGCGTTCATTGAAACTTGATATGTGTATAGAGATTAAATTTATTTTACCCTATTTTTAAAATTAGAATAGACTTCTAAAATCATTAAAATTGATGGTGTGTTATGTTTCAGACCCAATTTTATGCTTGATAGAAACTCGAGATGTATCTATAACCTATTGTACATGATGTGAGAGGAAGTTGTTATTTCTGTAGATTTGTCAATTAGGAATTCACTGTCATAACCAAGTATGTCGTATGATTTGTGTCATATGCACTACTTTAATGTATATAAGTATACGATTTTGTTTTTTTTGTAAGTTTTGAGAAAAAAAAATTGGACTATTTTATATGTGTTAATTAATTGAAAAATTTCCTATCTATCTATGTCTATAGTTTCAATTTTCTTTCAAAATATAAGTTGAAAATAATTATTTATAGTGATTAATTATTTAAAAATGTGTTTTTCATGATTTAAAGTACAAAGTGAAAATTTTGGATCTTATAGATTTTTTAAATACACGTAATTTATTTTAGTTTTTTTTTATTTAGACGTGATTAATTGAAAATAGTTTAAGAAAAAACTTTGAATTCTCAATGATTTTTTTGTTTAGTGCTAAATGATTAGGTGATCCATTTTATAATAATTTAAGCGTAGAAATTAATTTTTAGAATTACATGTAACATTTGAAGTGGTTTAAGTACTACCTGATTCCAATTTAGTTCTGATAATGTGTTGAATCTTTTGGTAATAATTATTTTGCTATTTGGAAATATTTCCTTTTATTTTATTGTTAACTTTAAATTATGAGGATTAATTCAAAAGAAAATTTAGTCGTGATCAATTTGGAAGTAGTTAGTCTTCTATGAAGTATGTACATATGTGAGAAATCATCGTAATTGAGTTATGAGATGAAATAAAATCTTTGTGCTAATTTTTGGATTAATTATGTGATGGTGTATACGATTATCTAATATTAAATATTTTTGTGTTACAAAGTGTTCTAATTATTGGAAATTGTGTATAGAATAAGAGTAGTCGAGAAGCATCTAAAGTGAAATAGTCATAATATTTTTCGATCAAATTATTGATTATATATTGATGCCAAGTGTCGTTGTTACTACTCGTAGGTTACAAATAAATTATTGTTGAATGTGTGATTAAGTGAATTTTACTTGAGTAAGGAGTAGTAGTTGGTGTGGTGCCGCTTTTCACACTCCTGAACAACTTTGAAGATCACTTTTATTATCCATATTTGAATATGATCAATGACTCAGATTTATGGTATTTTAAGTGTTGACTAACATGAGTAAGAGGATCAGCTACACCGATGACTTATCGTCATAAGAGGCAACTTCTAGAATTTTATATTTTTTAAAGTTTCGCATTGTTCTAAAGTTTCAAATTAATCTAAAGTTTTTGAAAATATTTGGAAATTGATATTGATGAAACTCTCGAATATTCTAGAAAGAAGGGGTGAAAAATGAAAAATTAAAAAACTGAAGGGAAAAAATTGTATTTCACGTTGTTTGGAGGGTGACAGGTTTTAACTGTGGGGTTCATAGCTAGAAGACTCTGCTGTGTGAGTTGCTCATTACACTTCTATTTCTGCCTCAGACTTGACTACCCTATGTGGTTCTTACATTTTTATGTTGTTTTATACATCTGTTATCTGCAACCCCTACAAGAACTGTTACAGGTGGAGAGTTTGTATTGATTATAGAAGATTGAACAAGTGCTAGGAGGAAGGATCATTTCCTACTCCCTTTCAATTGATCAGATGCTTGAGCGACTAGCTGGACATGGAGTATTACTGCTTTCTAGATGGCTACTCGGGTGCCATCAGATAGCTGTAGCACCCGAAGGATCAAGAGAAAAACTGTACATTTACATGTCCGATGGGTGTTTGCTTGTCGACGGGTGCCGTTTGATTGTTGTAATCGCTCCTGCCACTTTTCAAAGGTGCCATGTTGTCCATATTCTCTGATATGATGAGAAACATAATCGAAATATTTATGGGACAACTTTTTTGTCTTTGGTTCATCTTTTGATAATTGTTTGATTAATATCATCTCTTGTATTAGAAAGGTGTGAAAAATCTTAATTTTGGTCCTAATTTGGGGAAATGTCATTTTATGGTAAGAGAGGGAATTGTGTTAGACCACGAAATCTCCCACAAGGGGATCCGAGGTTGAAAAGGCCAAGTTGAAGTTATTGAAAACTTCCCCTGCTACCAATGAAAAAGGCATTATAAGCTTTTTAGGCAGTGCAGGATTTTATAGATGATTCTATATAAGACTTTCAAAAATTGCAAAAAAACCGCTTACAAACCTACTTGTGAAAGATACATCTTTCAAATTCAATGAGGATTGTCTGAATCTTTTAACAATTTAAAAAAATAAGTTGAATAATTGCCCCCATTACCACTGCACATGGCGGTCTACCTTTTGAAATCATGTGTTATGCTAGTGATAATGTTATCGGGGCAGTCTTGGGACAAAGAAAGGATAAGTTGTTGCATGTAATCTACTACGGTAGTCATGTTTTGAATCAGGCACAACACAATTATGCCACAATTCGAAAAGAAATATTAGTTGTAGTTTTACGCTTTTGATAAATTTTTATCTTATTTATTAGGATCGAAAGTTATTGTTTACACTGATCATGCGTCGAGTTAAGTTGTTTGAGTTGTCGGGTTAGGTTAGTTATTATGTGTGTGATGTAGTCGGAAGTTAGTTTTTGAATTATTCGAAATGGTGTTAAGACTCTCCTTGATGATGGTTTATAGGAAAAACCATGCCTGCAAGAAGGAATGACACTCCAAGAGCCAATGTTAATAGGATGATCAAATGGCGGAAAGCTATGAATACCATGGCTGCTTCTGTGCTGCACAGACTGCTGCCAAGACTCTGCAGGATCTAGAAAAGAGGGGAAGAGAAATCCGTGCTGCTAAGTCAGAGGATTGGAAGATTTTTGCCGATACAATCCTCCCAAGTTTAAGGGTGATGAGAATTCAGAGAAAGCGGATCAATGATTCAAGAAGTGGAAAAGATCTTCGAAATGATTAACTGTTAGGCAGGAGTGAAGGCCCAACTATGCCACTTATATGCTATTAGGGATGTTGTGTATTGGTGGAGGAGTGCAAGGTTGTTGATGGGATCAGCTCACGAGGAGGTGAATTGGGAATCATTCAAAAGGAAGTTTTTAGACAAATACTTCTCGATGAGTACCAGGCTAAACTGGGTGATGATTTTCTAAAACTTCATCAGGGAACATGATCGTGTGTGTAATGCCGCTAAGTTGAATCCTTGTCAAGGCATTTCAGGTTTTTTCGTGAAAGAGATTAATGAACAATTCATGTGTCATCGTTTACAAGACGGTGACTAAACATGAGATTCAAGACTCTGTCTTACCCTTGGAATTCAATGTTTCCAAGCTCTGTGGAGAAATGTAGAGAAGTGGAGGATATGAAAAATATGAGGGCTAGCCGAGAGGGAATTTTAATTCAAGAGGGCCTAGTCGAGTGAATTATTAGAACAAGGGAAAACAAATTTGCAAAAACCTTATAATCGACCACAAAATAACAACAGAGGGAGAATAGCCCAGTGAACCCAAATTTCAGAAGACAATTGGGACAAGGGAATCGATGTTTTCGATGTGGGGAAGAGGGACATTATGCTAATGTTTGTACCTCTAAGGGACTTACTTGCCACAATTTCCAGAAGCCAGAGCACATTGCAAGGGATTGCACGCCTCCGAAGGTGGAACCAGTGGTGAATGTAACTAGGGCTACTCGTCCTATTGCAAGAGGACGCGTTTATTGTGTGAGTGCTGAAGCTGGAAATCCATCTAGCAATCTGATTCAATGTGACTGTAAGATTGCAGGTAACCACTTAACTGCACTCTTTGATTCGGGGGCAACCCATTCCTTCATTGCCATGGATTGCGTGAATCGTTTGAAGTTATTTGTGTCTGCTTTGCATTTTGATTTGGTTGTTTCCACACCTGCTAAGACTTTGACATTAAATTCTGCATGTTTACATTGTCAAATAACTATTCATAATAGGATTTCTTGGTTAATTTGATTTGTTTACCTCTACAATCACTCGAGTCATTCTCGGTATGGATTGGATGTCGTATCATTATGTGATATTGGGTTGTGCTCACAAACTGGTTCTTTTCCCTGAACCAGGAGTTGTTAAGTATCTAGCTGCTAAAAAACTCGGAGTGTCGCTAAGAGAAGGAACTCATGAGTTTTTGTCTTTGATAATGTGGAGGAAAAGATAAATGTGAACATAGAGGATGTGATACTGGTCAATGAGTACCGAGACGTATTTCCAGCAAAAATTCCAGGATTACCACCAGTAAGAGAATTGGAATTTTTCATTGATTTGCACCCAAGAATCGGACCTATTTCAATTGCACCGTATCAAATGTCGCCATTGGAATTAAATGAGCTCAAAGGCCAAATTGAAGATTTGTTGGAGAAGAAATTTATTAGACTAAGCGTATCACCATGGGGAGCTCCGGTTTTGCTAGTTAAGAAGAAGGACGGAAGCTCGCGTTTATGTGTGGATTATAGACAGCTTAATACAGGCAACTATTAGAATCGTTATCCTTTGCCATGCATCGATGATTTGATGGATCAGTTGAGAGGAGCCGCGATATTTTTGAAGATTGACTTGAAGTTGGGTTACCATCAGATTCGAGTAAGGAAGGAGATATTCAGAAAAACTGCTTTCAGAACTCGTTATGGACATTATGAATATCTTGTTATGTCGTTTGGAGTTACCAATGCACCAGCAATTTTTATGGACTACATGAAACAAAATCTTTGTCCATTACTAGATAAATTTGTGGTGTGTTTCATTATGATATATTAATTTATTCAAGGACTAAGGAAGAACATGGAGAACATTTTGCGCCAAGTTCTTGAAATTTTACGCGAGAAGCAATTGTATGCCAACCTAACAAAGTGTGAGTTTGGCTAGAAGAAGTGAATTTCTTGGGACATGTTGATAACCAAGGAAGGAAGTCGCTTATGGATCTGGCGAAGATTAAGGCGGTTCTTGCTTGGAAACAGCCTCAGACTGTCACTGACGTAGAAGTTTCGTAGGACTGGCAGGGTACTACAGAAGGTTTATTGAAGGTTTGCTAAGATTGTAGCTTCATTGACACAACTTACTAGAAAGATCAACAGTTCGCATGGACGGAGAAATGTGAGAAAAATTTCAGTTACTAAAAGAAAAAGTGGACGGACCTCACCAATATTGGTATTACCGCATTCAGAAGAAACCATATGAAGTTTACTGTGATGCGTCTCGCCAAGGTTTTGGATGTTTCTGATGCAACACAAGAAAGTTGTAGCTTACGCCTCAAGACAATTGAAGATTCATGAAAGAAAACTATCATTACTCGTGACTTGGAGCTTGCTGCTGTAGTTTTTGCATTGAAGATCTGGAGGCACTATTTATATGGATGCACGTTCACAGTGTTCAGTGACCACAAATGTTTTGAAATATTTGTTTGATCAGAAGGATTTGAACATGCGTCAAAGACGATGGATGGAGACTCTCAAGGATTTTGATTTCACATTGCAGTACCACCCAGGGAAGGCCAATGTAGTGGCTGATGCGTTAAGTAGAAGAAGTGTGTCAGTATCTTCAACAATGATGGCTAGACAACAAGAGTTTGGGAAGCTTTTAGAGACCTACACTTGAACGTAGAGTTTGCACCAGGAATTTTGAAATTCGGAATGATTAACGATCTCGAGTGGACTACTTGAAGACATTGTGTATTCTCAAGATGAAACCATAATTCAAGATAAAGAGGAACTTAATAACCCAAGGGAAGACAACTAAGTTTAAGATCAGACCAGATATATTTTGAGATGTAAATGGTAGGATTTGTGTACCAGAAAATTGCAGATATGAGGAAAAAAAATTTTAGAAGACGCTCATAAGAGTAAATTGAGTATTCATCTTGGAGCAACCAAAGATGTATTAGGATTTGAGGCAAAATTATTGGTGGCAGGATGGAAGAGACATGTACCGGAGTATGTATCAACTTGTTTAACTTGTCAGAAAGCGAAGGTGGAACATCAGCAACCTGCTGGAATGTTGCACCTTTAGATATACCTGAGTGGAAGTGGGACAGCATTTCATGGATTTTATAACTGGATTGCCGAAAATAAGGAGAAAGAATGATTTATATACGGGTGATAGTGGATCGATTGACTAAATCGCACACTTTTTACCGGTAAAGACCACTTATAAGGTAGACAAGCTAACTGAGATCTACATTACAAAGATTGTGAGATTACACGAGTACCCATCGAGTATCGTATCAGACCGTGACCCAAAGTTCACATCGCACTTTTGGGAGCATTGCATGAAGCATTGGGAACGAAACTAAGACTGAGTTCAGCTCACCATCCATAAATGGATGGACAAACTGAGAGGACAAATCAGTCCTTGGAAGATCTTTTGAGAGCATGTGTATTAGATGATAGAGGAAGTTGAGATAATGTACTTCTGTTGGTAGTGTTACTTACAACAATAGTTTCCATGCAAGTATTGGAATGGCACCATATGAGCTTTGTAAACATGTTTTGATGATGACAAGACCACCAACTATGGACAATGCAGCAAGATCAAAAAGAATATCAAACCATCTTGAATAAGCTTCCAAATCCAAATAATAAATGAGTAAATATAAAGGTATATGATACAAATCAATAGTTCAAATACTTGAGAACAATTCATATTTTACATATGCATTTAACATGTTTTCGAAAATCAAAACAACATTAACAAATCATTTAAAATCATATTTTTGACAAATTGCATAAGTGTATTCGAATACACCATTTGTATTCGAATACAACTTAAGTCAGAAGCAAAAACGTTAAAAGGTGTATTCGACTACACACATCTGTAGTCGACTACAAGCTAAAGTCAGTAGACAAGTGTATTCGACTACACACATCTGTAGTCGACTACAAGGCTAAGTCAGTGGCCAAGTGTATTCGACTACACCCATATGTAGTCGAATACAAGTTAAGTCAGAGGCTAAAATACATTGATCTGTATTCGACTACACTGATGTGTATTCGAATACAAGATGTAAAATTTGAATTTTTTTGAACGTTACAAAGACGTGTATTCGAATACACATATACTGTATTCGAATACACCTGGAAACATTACAATTTTTCAGATCTGGAATGCCTCTAGAACATTGTAATTTTTCATCAAACCTTTTGGATCAATGGCCACGAATCTGAAAGGATGTTTTATGAAGTATAAATACCCCATAACTTCAGATCAAAAATCAACCATCCTTGAATTAATTCATTGGACAACTTTTGAACAAATTTCTGATTTTTCTAAGTACTTGCATTAGATTTTCATATCATTCTAAAAAGTTCTCAAGTACTTGAATACTATTGAGTTGTTTATCAATATACCACATCTTAGATTTATCAAACCTTATTGTTATCATTTGTACAATAAGATAGTGGTGTGCTATCTTAGAAGAATTGTTAGAAGTTTTGTAGCAAGAATCCCAGGGTGGAAATTGTACATTTTCTGACAAGTAGTTGATTAATCTCTTGTGGTGTGCAAGAGGACTGGACGTACCCTTGGTTATAAGGGGAACCAGGATAAATCTTACCGTGTTCATTTACTTACTGCAATTTTTATTAAGCCTTGTTCTTAAACTCAGAAAATCTGATTACCATATCACTAAAACAAGAAAATGTACTAACACCTAATTCACCCCCCCCCCCTCTTAGGCGTACTTCTATACTTACATTTGGCATCAGAGCAGGTTAAGGTAACTTATTCCTCGATCAATTATTCATGGCTTCCGCACAACCTGTTTTTAGAGATGGTGGTAGCAGTACCAAGCCACCATGTTATTGTTGGAGAACACTATGATTTCTGGAAGATACGCATGCAGGCGTATCTTGAGCACAAGGAGATGATATATGGGAAGCAGTAGAAAACGGTCCCTATATTCCAACAACAGTTATCAATAATAAAGAAGAAGTTAAGATAAAAGGCTCCTCACATGGACAGATGATGACAAAAGGAAAGTATTGTTTGATAAAAAGGCTAAGAATATATTTACAATCTGCACTAGGAATGGATGAGTTTTTCCGCATATCTCACTGTAAAACAGCAAAAGAAATATGGGATACGTTGGAAGTAACTCACGAAGGCACCATTGAGGTAAAAAGATCCAAACTCAACACACTATCACAAGAATATGAGTTATTTCGCATGCAGCCCGGAGAATCTATTCTAGATTTACAGAAAAGGTTCTCCCATTTAACCAATCATTTGACAGCACTCGGAAAAATCTTCACAATGATGAACTAAATCTAAAGTACTAAGATCATTGACAAGGGCATGGCAACCAAAAGTTACAGCAATATCGGAAAAGAAAAGCCTATCCAAGATGTCTCTTTCTGCACTATTGGAAAACTTTCAAGAGCATGAAATCGAACTCGGAAGGCTAGAACAAAATGAGAGTCAAGAAAAGAAGAACAAAAATATTGCTTTAAAGACCGAATCAAGAGAACAAAGCAAAGATAATGATTCAGATGAAGATGAAAATATTATCCTTCTTGTTAAGAAATTTGGTAAATTTCTTAAAAACGATAGAACATTCAAAAAGAAAAGCTTCAAGAAGAAAGATAATTCTACATCAAATCAAAACTTCACTTGCTTCGAATGCGGAAAACAAGGACATATTAAAGCAGACTGCCCAAACCTTGCTAAGAAGAATGTCAACAGAAAGAAAGACTTCAAGAAAGCATACATAGCTTGGGAAGACAATGAAGTAAGTTCATCTTCAGAAACAGAAAGTGAAGAATGCGCCAATGTTGCATTAATGGCCTCGCATCAATCAGATGATGAAGAGGTTAGTAATATAGACTCTCCTCTTTATAATAAGACTAATAATGAATTAATTATAGAATACAAATGATGCTCAAAACGCAATAAAAGAATTACTTATTGAATGTAAAAATCTATGTAAACTATATCAACACAAAAGAAACAAATCTCAAGTTTACAAGAAAAAGTTGATATTATGGAGAAAAATTCTGAAAAACTAAAACAGAATTCTACATGCAATAAATGTGAATCCCTCTCTTTCAAAATTGTTCAATTAAATAGAGTAATTGAACGATACGAAAAGGGACAATTAGGATTGGAAAATGTTCTAAAACATGCAAAGATACTCAAATGATAAAAGTGTCTTGGATACTCAAAATTTGATAAACCAAATTTGAACAAAACTATTTTTGTTAAACGAGTAGTCAATCTAGTCAAGAAAAGATTATAGTTATGAAAAAGGATGATCTTTATAATAAGAAAATTATTCAAAATAAATCTCATACATATGTTACTAATAGTAGATTTAATCCTACTTGGTCTTATTGTGGTCTTCATGGTCATACACCTAATACATGTCATATTAGAAACATTAGTGTTCCAAAAGGTCATTTCATATGGGTAAAGAAAGGGACTAACCATCAAGGACCCAAAGCACATTGGGTACCTAATAAAGTTTGATTTCAATTTTGTAGGTAAGCAAACAAAAGACTTCAAAACATGTGGTACTTGGTTAGTGGCTGCTCCAAACACATGACGGGTGAATATAACAAAATTTTCAGCTTTAACACTTGAGTCAAAGGGACATGTAGTATATGGAGACAACAACAAAGGAAAAATTTTAGGCATTGGAAAAGTTGGTACAGCACATCTCCCTCAATTAAAGATGTCTTATATGTTGAAGGTCAGCATAATCTCATAAGCATCAGCCAGCTTTGTGACAAAGGATACAAGATAGTTTTTAATAAAGATGAGTGCGTCATCCAAAATGAAGCTACAAATGAAACTCAGTTTGTTGGTAAGCGTTTCAAAACATTTTCATACTTAATTTGAAGATTTATCCTTGAAAATGAAATGTCTTTGTAAAGCGACAATAATGATGCTTGGCTATGGCATAAGAGATTTGCTCATATTCACATGGATCATTTACACAAATTGGTCAAGCATGATCTTGTTGTAGGCTACCAAAAATAAAAATTTATAAAGGATAAATTATGTGACGCTGTCAAAAAGGCAAACAAACAAAAAGTTCTTTCAAACCTAAAAATGTCATTTCAACTTCTAGACCACTACAATGATACATATGGATTTGTTTGGTCCATCAAGAACCAAAAGTCTTGGTGGAAACTCATATGGACTAGTTTATTGTTGATGATTACTCAAGGCTTCACTTGGACCTTATTTTTGGCAAATAAAAATGAAGCTTTTAAGGCATTTAAAAACTATGCCAAGCTAGTCCAAAATGAACAATCTGCCAAAATTGTATCAATTAGAAGTGATCATGGAAGGGATTTCAAAATACTTCATTTGAAGAATTTTGTGAAGAAAATGCATTTTTCACAATTTTCTGCACCAAGAACACCACAACAAAATGGGGTCGTTGAGAGAAAGAATAGATCCTTGATAGAGCTTGCTAGAAACTATGCTAAGCGACTCAAATCTACCAAAAATACTTTGGGCAGATGCTGTAAACACAGCATGCTATGTTTCCAACCGGGTAATTATTAGGCCAATTCTTAACAAAACTCCATAAGAACTTTACAAAGGTAGAAAACCCAATATCTCTCACTTTCACATTTTTGGATGTAAGTGTATGTGTTAAATAATGGTAAAGACAACCTTGGAAAATTTTGATGAAAAAAGCTGATGAAGGTATATTTCTCGGTTACTCTTTATCTAGTAAAGCATTTAGAATCTTTAATAAAAAGAACCTTATTAGTTGAAGAATCAATGCATGTAACCTTTGATGAAAACTAACCCCATAAAAGAAGAAAATATTATTTCTTGTGATGATGATGATGTTTTTGAAAGCAATGATCCAAGCAAAGAACTTCAACAAGAAAGTGGAGTCAATATTGAAAGGCAAGTTGATGATCTTCCTAAAGAATGGAGAACCCATAGATATCACCCTATTGACAACATCATAGGTGATATAAATAAAGGAGTCACAACAAGGTTAAAATTGCAAAGATGCTTGCTTAAACATGGCGTTTGTTTCTCAAAATCGAACCTCCAAATTGGTGAAGCACTTAAAGATGATCAATGGATACTTGCCATGCAAGAAAACTCAATCAGTTCGAAGAGCCAAGTTTGGGAACTTGTTCCTAATCCTAGAAATAAACACATCATTGGTACAAAATGGGTGTTCAAAAATAAACTAGATGAGAATGCATAGTTTCGCAACAAAGCTAGATGGTTGCTCAAGATACAATCAAGAGGAAGGGATGACTTGACGAAACATGCTCTGTAGAGAGTTAGAAGCCATACGTCTACATCAAGAAGGATAGACTTTGACGAAACATTTGCTCCGGTAGCAAGATTAAGAAAGCCAACATCTACTACTAGTACCTAGTAGTACTTCTGAATTCGGATTATCGGATGCAAAACAGACCGTTAAAAGACCAGTGGCACATGTCATGTCTTAGAAATGCCCTTGTTTCATGGTCTTGTAAAAAAGGCAAGCTTGTGTTGCACTTAGTACTGCTGAAGCTGAATATATTGCAGCAGAAGCTGTTGTGCCCAGATTCTCTGGCTCAAACAGCAATTACATGACTATGAGTTGATCTCGGATGCATTCCCTTAGAGTGGATAAACACAGCGCAAATAAACATCTCAAAGAGATCCAATCATGCACTCCAGAACTAAACACATCGAATCCGACATCATTTTCTACGGATCAGTACTTTAAAAAGGTAATGTTGAGTAACATTTGTTGATACACACAATCAATTGCCGATTATTTTACAAAACCGTTACCTAAAGACTCATTTTATAAAAAGCCGAAGATAAATTGGTATTTTATGAATTGTCTTTTAACCATTGCATGATATACATAGTTTGCCATATCTCTTATTCTTATTGATTATTGCCTTTTGGATATATGATTTGTTATTACATTGATGCAATCTTCATTTAAAAAACTGATTTTAACAAAACTTGCTTATGTAGTCGAATACAAATGATTGTATTCGAATTACAAACTTTCCAGATTTCCTGTAATTCGAATACAAAAGGATGTTGTCTCGAATACACAGTCCCAGAAAAATGTTATTCGAAACTACAAGAAGGTGTAGGTCGAATACACCTTCCGTTCTTTGCCCAGATATAATAAGCTGCTACACAATTAAGTAGGGTTAATTTCCAGTTGGTAATTCGAATACAGCCTCAAGGTTCCTTTCTCTCAATCTCTCTCAAAACTCATCCATCCTCCTTCCACTTACATTACCCATTCACTTCAACCATAACAAAACCATTACTCTTTACTTCCTTCTTGTCATCCCTCTTCAAATCTCTCACAACTCTCCCATTTTCTCTAAAACCCACTTTCACCAAAAATACCCTTTCTCACCATGGATGCTCGCAAACGAGGACCACGCACCAAACATGCAGCAGTAGGTCCCTCACGAAAACGAACCAAGACTCCCAACATCACGGATCTATCCCGGCTTCTACACACACCGGAGGAAATTGATCGTTTTCGCACTTTCTACTCGGACAAGCGCCTTATTATCCCTAAATACGGTACTTTGGACTCTTTTTCTGATTTTAAATTTCCTGCGTTGCTTAAAGCACAACATGTTGAAGAGTTTATAGGCTACAACGGTCCAGTTTATCTAGATTTGGTTAGGGTTTTTTATTGTAATCTCATACAAGAGGGAAAACTGCTAGTCTCGCGCGTTAAGGGTAAAGTTATTCGTTTAAATACCAAAACCATTGGAGAAATTCTGAATATTCCTTTTAATGGTGAACAATTTTGTCCAAACAATTTAATGTGAATGGGTGATATTTCTAAATATGATGCGTATGTCCTTCTCTCTCTTTCGGTTTGATCGCCGCACCATGGAACAGAGAGCTTCAGGCAGGTTAAATTGCCCAGTTACAACGGTATGGTGTGGGAAATCTTACTGTTGATTATCGGCTTCTACACTTATTTCTTCTTAGCTACATTTTGGTTTCCGAAGGCTGGAAATTACTAAAATTTCGGAGTTTGAACTGAAATATGAATTTATGTTTGAAGTCGTCAACTTAATTGGGCATTTTTTGTGAAAATCTATCATGCTCTGGATCTCGCGAGCATTGGCTTACCCTATGCAAAGGAAGTTTCACGAATTTTGAAACACTTTGGTTTGGATTCTCTGTGAAGTTATGTGTACTCCCACCAAAGAAGAAATCTGCTGGATTTTAGGTGGTCTTGCCTAGCATGGAGCATATGGAATGACAGAGCTTGAAGATTTGTGCATAAAGGCTGATAATGGGGTCCACCATCTGAAGATGCACCGGCGGACACATGCTGGACCTCCAACACTTACTGCTCAAGGGATATGAAGAATGCAGAGGAAACTGCATCTGATTGATGATCTATATCTCCAATCAGATGATCGATGACTCGCCTTGATTCTTTCCAACCTTCTCCAACTCAATTCGACAAGTAACCACCTCTATCGACACTCGCTCACCACTTATTGAAACTACATTGCTCGTTATCATTGAACACTATCTCAAGACATTATGTCAATTATCCGACAAACTTGACTATTTCCACATTGCCGACAGAATTTGATTAAGTCTTTTAATTTTGTACTAAGTTAACTTTTTGCATTCTGTGAGTACTGTCATAATTTGGCTTATGAACTCCTTTATCGTTTTATTCGTGTGGTGTATTTTGTATTATCGTTCAGACTTATATGTATTCACTCTATATATTTAACTTAATTCCCATTACTGCATTCTTGTCCCTTATATGCTTTTGTGTATGTGTTTACTCGCAACGTTGTATGTCTCATTTTTCTATTTCTTCTCGTTTTTGATCATTCAAAATAGGGAGAAAATTATGGGTGTTGTTGTTGCATTTCAACCTTGTGGCATCAAAAACAATTTTCAAATTCATCACATACAACGGGGAGTATGCAACCTATTACGGGGAGCAAAGATTTCAACATCACACTCTCTCTCACAACAAACATTTTGTTCATAAATCAAAAGGGGGAATGTAAACTATGTTTGTTGATGACAAGCCACCAACTATGCGACAATACAGCAAGATCAAAAGAAGATCAAACCATCTTGATAAACTTCAAATCCAAATAATAAATGATTAAATATAAAGGTATATAGAACCAAATCAATAGTTCAAAATACTTGAGAAATTCATATTTACATATGCATTTAACATGTGTTCGAAATCAAAAACAACATTAACAAATCATTTAATCATATTGTTGACAATTTGCATAATGTATTCGAATGAACCATGTTGTATTTCGAATACAACTAAAGTCAGAAGCAAAACTTTAAATGGTGTATTCGACTACACGCATCTGTAGTCGACTACAAGCTAAGTAGTGGCCAATGTATTCGACTAACCATCTGTATCCGACTACATGCTAATCAGTAGCATGTATTCGACTACAATCATATGTAGTCGATACAAGTTAAGCAGAGGCTAAAATACATTGATCTGTATTCGACTACCACTGATGTATTCGAATACAAGATGTAAAATTTGAAATTTTTGAACGTTACAAAGACGTGTATTCGAGTACACATATACTGTATTCGAATACACCTAGAAACATTACAATTTTTCAGATCTGAATGCCTCTAGAATTGTAATTTTTCATCAAACCTTTTGGATCAATGGCCACGAATCTGAAAGTCGATGTTTTATGGATATAAATACCCCATAACTCAGATCAAAAAATTCAACCATCCTTAAATTAATTCATTGAACAACTTTGAACAAATTCTGATTTTTTCTAATACTTGCATTAGATTTTCATATCATTCTAAAAAGTTCTCAAGTACTTGAATTACTATTGAGTTGTTTATCAATATACCCACTTTAGATTTATTCAAAACCTTATTGTATCATTTGTACCAATAGATAGTGCCGTGTGACTATCTTAGAAGAATTAGTTAGAAGTTTTGTAGCAAGAATTCCAGGTGGGAATTGTCATTTTCTGACAAATAGTGATTATCTCTTTGTGGTGTGCAAGAGGACTGGAGTACCCTTGGTTATAAGGGGAACCAAGATAATCTTACCGGTTTCATTTACTTACTGCAATTTTTATTAAGCCTTGTTCTTAAAATCATAAAATCTGATTACCATATCACTAAAAACAAGAAAATTTACTAACACCTAATTCACCCTCCCCTCTTAGGCGTACTTCTATACTTACATCTTGCACACCACAAAAGATTTTCCACTATTGTTAGAATAAGTACAAGTCTCACCCTAGGACCTTTGTTACAAACTCTTAACAATCACCCTAAGATAGCACACCACTATCTTAGTTTACAAAACTTGAAGAAAGAACACCATTTTCCTCAATTTACAACACTTGAAGAAAGTACACCACTTTCATCAATTTACAACACTTGAATGGTTTAGCAATATTGATTTTGACTTAGATCAATATGATATAACAGTTGATGTATAATGATAACAATCCAATATAATTTCAAGTACACTAGAGAACTTTTCTCAATGATATGAAAATGTAAAATCTGTATTTGAAATATAAAAGTGAAACTTTGAATAAATCAAAACATTTTAGAAAGTTTGTTCAAAGTTTGTTCAAGGTTTGATTGTAGGATTGGTTATGTTTGATCTGAAGTTATGGTGTATTTATACTCCATAAACATCTCTTCAGATTCGTGGCCATTGATCCAAGAGGTTTGATGAAGAAATGCAATGATCCGGAACCATTTCAGAATTGAAAAATTGCATTGTTTCTAGTTTTATTCGACTACAGCTTATGTGTAGTCGAATACACATTCTTTTAACGTTCAGTTTTATTTGAATTTTTGAAGCTTGTATTCGAATACACATTCTTGTATTCGAATACAGATGTTTGAAGATGTTTAGTTTTATCTACTGACTTGTCTGTATTCGACTACAACATGTTGTATTCGAATACAACATTGTATTTTGCCAAAAATATTATTTTCAAACATTATTTATATATTTTTACATTTTGAAAATCCTTTTGATGCATATGCTAAAATGAAAGGTTCTCATGTGCATTTGAAATATAGGAATATTAGATTGCATCATGTACCTTTACATTATACGACTTCTAGCATATTTGGCCATAGTTGACTTTGATTGTTTGACTTCTTTTTGAGCTTGCAACTTGATCACTTTCATTGGGTCTTTGTCTTCATCAAAAACATGTATTTTACAAAGCCTTTTATATATATTTAATCGCATTGTAGATATCAATCGAGTTATTTTTATACAATTATTATATATATTTTTTAATATATACGAATGAGCAATAAATCACTCATTTTTATAGAATAGAGGGAGCAAATTGTATTTGTTTCTTATATGTGAAAGAAATAATTGAACACACAATCATTTTAAAATAGACAAATGAAATTATTGTCAAAATATAGACTAATGAAATTATTCAACACACGCACGCACGTATATGTATGCCTTAGCCATCCACGTCATTAATAATTTGAATAAACAAAAAAAAAATTATGGTAGTGGTTGGAAAAAGATTAACAGAAAATTAGTAGTATTTCTTTATGGGCAAAGAACTACTCTCCGATTTTCAATGTAAGATAAAAAAAATCTTAAACAATATAAAATAAAAATAAAATTCGAATAATTCTACTCTATTCACTTATAAATTTTTTAAATACTTGTCAAGTAACCATATTTAATTTTTTAATAATACCAGTATCATTTATTTTCAGTATTAGTTTTAAAATCAAATTAATTAATTAATATTCTTAATTAGTATGAAGTATTTTGTTTGCTTATTCAATACGGTGGGAAAATGTCTTAACTAAATTAGTTTTCTGAAATTTTAATTTATGTAATATTTTGATTTTGAATTTGTTATTTCATTCAACAAGTAATAATATTCTATAATGTTTTAATTAGTTTATTGATGAATTTTCTTTTTAGAAGGATAATAATGATTTGTCATGAATTGATCCCAGATGTCTATGTAATATTTTTTTTTTAGAAGAGGGTAAATACCACTATAATTAATTTGAACATGAAACAAGACATCTAACTTAATAATACATACATTTATCAGTTGAATTATGACTTAAGAAGATTTATCCAAATTTTTAATATATTAGTTATATAGATCTTTCCACTTATACAGTGTTTAATGCTCATTTTTTTATATATATATTGAGCCTCTAATTATAATCATACGATAGAACAACATTCTCTCAAAATGTCAATACAACTATTTTTGTTCATATACACTTTTAACCACGGTTGGTACTGAATATCAACTAGCCATGTTACTTAACCACTATTATTAGAAAAAAATTAGGATCATGTTAACTACTGTGCGCTTTTTAAGGAATCAAAAAATAATAACAAAAAAATTGAAACTCTTAAAAATTTGAATACACAACTTTTAATACATTTTTAATAAATAAAAAAATATATTTAGACCTTCAACAAGTGTTACAATGACATTAATTAACATTTCTTTATATAAAAAGTCAATCACTTTAATCAATTATGGACTCTAACATCATTGTTTGATCACAAGGGATCCATAAAATCACATTTAATTAATTAAAGCACATGAATGAATTGAATATCATATATTTACTCAAAATTTTAAAATATTAAGTCTATTTATACTATAACTAATATTCATTTTTTTATAATCATATAAAATTTTCACTCATATTTAATATACCAACAAATAAGTCTAGTACAATTGATTTCTGCCTAAAAATAATAAATTGGTAGCAGATATTATTCCAATGTAATTGACTGATTATAAAATCCTTTTTATTGTTTATGTGATATGATAAAGTAGTGACGTAACCAGTGTTTTTCTATTCTTTATCTCTACGCAACTTAAATTTGTTTCATTATGTGTAATGTGTAGTGGAAAATCGGTGTCAAATTTTAGAGATGTTGACAGGAATGGAACTAAGGAAGCATGAGCTTGGTATTTTTCACTTGTTTTTTCTCTATTTTCAATCACAATTATTCAAACATATTCCAAGCCATCATCTTTACTTTATATTTTAACTCTTTCTTCTCCTTCATATTTAATTGTTGAGACTACACTTGAGAAAATTAAGAGATATTTTAATTTAGATGATCCATTTCCGTCAACTATTCTATGTTTTCTTGATTATAAGTATCTAATAGTCAATATATTAAAAAAAAATAGATAGTGAATCTAATTAAGATATTAATTTAATGAATAAATATTCGTAAATATTATTTTTGTCACTGTATATAAGACTTCTTATCAAATCGTGGATTTTAAAAAATTAATAGTGATATTAAATTTGTTAATAATTATTTGTTTTTATATGTTTATCATTTGAGAGAGAAGTTTATTATATTTTTCATAGATACTTTGAATGCAGAAAATATAATAAATTAATATTATATAGATAATTAAAAATTCAAAAATCTTATATATAGAGATGGATATAATACTATTTGTAATATATTAATAGAGTTTAATCGTCATATAATTTTAATATAAAAAATTGACATAGTCAGCTATCGATTGAAGGGGGAAAAGGGTGGCTCAAACAATCCCCAACCCCCAGACACACACAATAGTAGTACAGTATTTTTATTTTCATTGAACATATATTATTTCTATATTTTTATTTTAATTAACTCCTTGAAATAAACTTTGAGACAAATTATAAATATATGTTCCACTCACTAATAATATTTTCTAACCTATTTAATGCATGTTCATTATATTGTAAAAATATGAATAAAAATATCATAATTATTATTTTGAATTTTTTAACAGAATCAAATTATGTGATAAAAAAATAATTAAAATTCAAAAGAGCAAATATTAGAGACAAAGGAGATTTAACTATTATATTAATTAATTTATGAACACTATTTATTTAAAAAAAATCATTAAAAAGATTATTGATTAAACCTTTTTTGGCTCCCCATGTCACATTCATTCATGTGTATTACTTTAGATATGATTATAGTAAAAGTCAAATATATTTAATCATGTAATAATTATGATTGATTAATAATATGAAAATTCTTTACATTATCTTTAAGTCTTAGCTCAACTGATAAATGTTGATATTATTAGGTTATACATCTTGATATTGATTCGAACTCGAGACTTCACGATTGTGTCCGTTAATTATAGTAGAATATACCATCTTTTTTAAGACAACAAAAAATAAAAACTTTATACACCTACTGTGTATATGAATTAAATTCATATATATTAATTCAAATTACTCCCTACGATCCTACATAAAAGGGAATGTTTGGAGTTTTTTTTTCTACATAAGAAAAAGTTGTGACTTTTTAGATATATTTATTGTTTAAATTACTTTTATACCTTTATTTAAGATGTTTGTTTTTTTAACATTATTAGTGTGTATTTAATTTTTCACGGTTTTCAATAAAAATATATATGTAAATATAATCAAAAAGTTAAAACAATAATGAATATATTGGTTTAGATGGTTTTATATATATATATTTTTATAAAATGAACCAGAGGTAGTAATATCCTTAACTTTGACTTTGCAATTTTTAAGATAAATTAACAATATTAATAAAAAAGTATGTTTCAAAGAAAAAAAACAAAAATCAATGTATCTAATAATTTTAATATTTGTTTATTTTTTGGGACAATTTTTTTTCCTCAAACATTACTTATAATTAATGATAGCGCGAGTAAAAATAGAAAAATAAAGTGCTTATGAAAGAAGAAAAAAAGTGATCCTATGCTAATTGTGATTTTATACGGATTTTTGGAGGTCATGACTTTGAGCTTCCTTTTGAAGGAACCGATATTGGAGAAATTCGCATTGAATATCCACCAAATACGACAAGGGTAGCGGCGAAGTTCTCCAACGAGCTGAAGGCACAATTAGTAGGCATCACTATTTGGAACGTCACGTTGTGAGTAATCCCCCCATGATGGACATGGAGATTAGATATCCTTGCGGAAAGTCTTCGCCTTTGTGGACGACGTTGGCTAGCATATTATTGACAGGGCATGGAGATTCCAGTTTTCTCCACTTTGGGGATGAGTTGTGTCCTCGAGTGGTGTATTGCCTTAATTTTCCCTTTTGGATGAAGAAATCAATGGCATCTTCATATGGATGCAATCGTCGGCGTTATGGTTGTTGCACTTGTGGAAGCGATAATACTTGTTTTTGTCAACCCTTAGCATTGGAGGAACCTGTCAAGGAAATTGGATTCCCCTTCCTTGAATTCATCATTGGCGCACTCGGCCAATATGTGTTCCATAAAGGGGTAGAGAAGGGTGTAAGCTAGGTTTTAGACAGGTCGACCGACTTGGTTAGACAACTACTTTCGCATGTTTTCTTCCCACTTATATTTAGCTGGAGATCGTCGGGATGTGTCAATGGATTTTGTCTTGTCATCCATATCTAATATTCCTCTTCTTACTCCCCGAGTGTAGATTTCCTCTTCATTCTAGAGTAGATATGTGCCTAGGTCTAAAATTCGTTTAGGGTCGTAGGCTTCTTCAACCCAATGTTGTTGGTGAAGCAAGTGATTTCCTTCGAAGGGGTTCTCTTTCATTAGGTACATCTTCATGTTATTGTGAGTCTCATTAACGAGCATTGCTTCTTTGTTGAAACATTCAATGTAGTTCTGGAGAGGTTCATCTTTTCCTTGGACAATTGTTGACAATGTGTTGATCGTATTGGGTTGTTTTCTAAATGATGTGTACTAAGTGGTGAATTGCCTGCAGAACTCCTCCTAAGAGTCGATAGAGTTCGGGGGTAAACTCTTAAACCAATACCCGTACTTTCTTCCAATATGAATGCAAAAATACAACATTTGATGGGTTCTTCCGTATCACAGTAATCGAGGATGGCCTCCACATTTTCGTTGTGCTCGTGGGGCTCAGTTGTTCCATCATATGAATCTATGAATGGAGGTTTCTCCATCTTCCTTGGTATCATGCAGCTCTTTATCCTTGATGTGAAGGGTCATTGGGATTCGCGAGATCCGTGTGATTCTCGATGAATCTCACGGGTTGGAGATGAAATGGAACGCGATCTGGATCGAGAACAACAAAGACGTTGTCGTTTGTCCATGAGTTGGGAGCATACATAAGACCTTTTGCGGTATCCTTGCTCTGGTGACTCACATGGGTAACGCCTCCTGCATTTCGGAGTCAATGATCTCATGTCGTGACTTCTAGGCGGAGTGTCGTGACAGTGTCGCCGTACAAAACCTTTAGAGTGTTCTAGTATCTCATGGAATGTTATCATTGTGGGGGTGATTGGCTATCGTCTCTCCACAGTCCTCAAACATTGATTTTATTCTTAGATCATTAAATATTGTCCCCGAATTAGAGAAATAAGTTCATCGAGGATTACTCCTTCGTTTTGGACTACCGCAAGGTTGGCGTCTGCATCGTGCTTGCCGTGGTTGACGGGGGGCTCCTACCATGGGGAGGTTATGGCCCCATCTTCCAATTGTTGAATGGTGGTGTTGCACTTGTTGCCAACCATCGAAGAGTTACAAATTAGGTTTTTAGCAAATCAAGGAAACTTGAATTTTCATAGAAACTTGAATGATCTGACTTCGTAAAATTGTGTCATTGTGGTTGACTTGTGGAAAAATCATATCATATTCTTATTTTCTCGGACATCTGATATTGAGGATAAATTATGGAAATTGATTCACCACCAAATCCACAAAATAGTTTCAAAATTGAATCAACTTTGATCTTAAGAGAACTAAACAAATCAAGACAACGCCAAGCTTGGACAAAGCTTCCTTATGGGTATTTCAAAGTTAACATTGATGGATCTCATTACCTCAACAATGATAGATCAGTCTACAGAGGTATATTACGTGACTATACAAGAAGATTTCTTTATCTGTTCTTAAGAAAACTTGTTTCTTCGAATGTTTTAATAGCTAGACTTAATTTGGACAATTCTTTTTAGCTTTAAAGTTGTTATTCAGTTGAACTTACATTATGTTATTGAATCAAACTCCAAAATGATTGTTGACATAATTCATCGTGATTATATCTCCATTTAACATTTGCAACAACTTTTTATAAAAAATTATCACTTATTTTCATTTTAATAATTGACAAATTGAAGTAGTATTTATTACTCGTAAAACTAATAAATGAGTAGACCTCATGAAATATAAAACTCATTACACACATTTTAACGTAGTTATATTGATTTTTTTTTTTTTTAATTTTTTTTTTTTAATAGTATTATTTATATAGACATTGACGAAGTTAATTTTGATTTCTTAATACAGTTCCTTATTCCTTATTAAAAAGTATAATACTCCTACTAGTTTTTTTTGGGACAAAATAAAAAGTATAATAGTCCTGCTAGTATTGCACATGATAAATTTATTTTCTCCATATATAGAGAAAGACTAAATTATTGAAATCATCTTATAAAAAAGTTTGCGACAAAAATGGAAAGCTAAAGAAAAGAGAAAGAAAGTGAGTAGGAAGGAGATGGGAGAGCAAATTATGGACCACACTTTGTTGTTAATGAAAGGAATATCTCGTGGCTCCATCTCGTGATTTATCGAGCTATATTGATTATTCGAAATTTGTAGATAAATAAATATCGGATCCGGTGAACGGTGTGTCGTGTCGTGTCATGTAATAATCATGTGGTGTCCGAACCTAACAAAATATTTTAGTCTAATATTGACTCCATTTACTCGTGTGTTATTTGAATTTTATTATTTTATACTAGTACGTTTTTTATTAAATTAACGTGTGCCTATAGCAATTTTACAATTATTCATACAAAAATTTGAATCCAGTATCTAAATATTATGTGATTAAATTCTTACTAGTGAACTATTTGAAAAAAATTAATTTTAGTTTAATATTTATAAATTAAATTTCTATTACTAAATTAAAGATATTTTAGGTAAAAAATATCTTTAATTCTTTATTTATAAATTTGGTCCTTTCATTTAATAAATATGTAATTTTTTACCTGTTATTATATTTATCTAATATTAACAGAAGTATTTACATGACAATAAAGCATTATATGCTTGTTAGCATTTCTGTTAAATATTAAATTGTCAAAGACAAAAACTGTTAATTTGGAATTTTAAAATACCAAAATTGTAAATGAGAAAAATTGAACATGAATAAAATATAAGAATTAAAATCTTCTTATATAATTACTCTCATATCCTACTATGAATGTCATATTATATTATTTTACACAGATATAATAAAATTTATAATAAATAAATAAATAATTTTAACAAATTAATTTTATCAAATATTTGTATATTTATATTATTAAAAATTTAAAGTTAAAAAAATAATATTTCAAAGTGACACAAATACTATTTATTAAATAATACAATTGTAAAAAATAATAATATAACTTAAAAGTTAAAACTAACACTTATTTTAAGATAATTTATTTTATATATATAACTCAAAGAGTGATTTAAGATCATTTTTAAAAAAAATTGTTTTTTTATTTAAATTATAAATATATTATATATAACTGAGAAAGTGATTTAAAATCATTTTAAAGGAAAAAACTCTTTTTTTTTCAAATCGTAAATATATTATGACATTGGACATGATATAAAATGGGTTCACTCTCCTAATTAAGCAAAATACGTTTAAAAAAATAATTCAAATATTATAAAATTTCGTATTAGTACTATTAAATTTCTCTACTAGGTGAATTTATGTATTATAATCTTCTATTTATAAGGAGGAGGTGTAATACTATATTTTTAAGTAAATTATAAAATAGATTAGGTTTATCGTAGATTAATATTTAAAAGTGATCACTCGAAATATTAACGATGATTGATAACAATATTTAAAAATATAAATTAATAGGTCTTCTCGTCATTATATTTGAGATGATGACTTGTTGATGTTGGTTGCACAATTCATTTTAGAAGAACATATTCATTTTTTTATGGTTTAAATATATATTTAATCTTTACATTTATAAGATTTTTTATTTATTTTGGTACTGATAAATTTTTTTGTTGGTTAACATCATGCAAATATAATTTCATTTTAAAATAGTCATTTTATCAAATTTCAGTTACAAAAATTATAACGTCATTAAAACATAACCATTTTTTAACAAAAAAAAACTCAAATTTAATTAAATTATAAATTTTTTACTCTAAAATTAATCTCAAATGTTACCGTCTTCTTTCCTAAAAAAAACTTAAATTGTGCATTCTTTTTCATCATTTCAATCATCTTCCTCGTCGTTTCAATCATCTTCCTCATCATAATTCTCATCATTGTCACCAATATCTTCATTCATTTGAAATCCATCACCGTATTCAAATTATTTGTTACCATAATTAATTTTTTTTTTCGTTTGTGGGTACTTGTTGGAGATTAATAGGTCATAGAATTGGCTCTGAATCAAAGTTTTTCTTCTTGGTGTGAGATTAAGGGATTTTTAAGGAGTATATGAAAAAAATTCAAAAGTGGGAGTAGAATTTGGTTGTAGAGGAAGAAAGGGCAAAGAAGAAAGTCGAAGTCCTAGTCCTAGATCTAGTAATGATAACGAGTGATGAAGGAATTCGTCATGATTATAGGGTTAAACCTTTAATCAAATTCATTATATTTTTCTAGATTATTTTTATTTTATTAATTGCAACACAATGTGAGTAATTCTACAACTGATAGAAGACTGGAACGATGAAGAATAATGTGCAATTTAGATTTGTTTAGGGAATAAGACTTAAATTTTTGTGGTTAACTTTAGGTTATAAATTGTTATAATTTAATTTTATTTGGATTTTCTTTTTGTTAAAAACGGTTATGTTTTAACGGTATTACAATTTTTGTAACAGAAATAGAATGAAATAACTATTTTAAAATGAAACTATATTTGCATGGATGTAAATCAAACAGAAAAATTTACGAGGACGAAAATCAAAAAATATTATAATTATAATGACCAAAAAAATATTTAAACATTTCTTTATTTTTACATTAATTTAATCACTAGTCTCATCCATAATGTACAAAAAGACTGTTGCAAAGAGTATAATTGATATTTAGAGTTTCAAGTGACTTTTAATCACTAATCCACCATACATCACTTATGATGTAATGACCTACCTACATTCAATTATATTTTATGAATTTGATTTTTGTTAGGTATTATTTTTTTTTTCTTCTTTTTTTTTCATCTCTTTTATCTTCTAGTCTTTTGTTCCTATATCTTTTTAATTAAATAAGTGTTTTTCACAATATATTTAATTTTTTTCGTCTTGATGTAATGTTCGATTCTTATTTGTTATTGTATTCGTTTGGTTCATATTGATTAACTTCAATCAAGTACATATTTAGATTCGATCAATGATTTTGTCGTATTTAACGTTACCGTTTAGACATTCGTATTCCAAATACTTTAATTATATTAAATTTATAAGTTTTATCACAATTATAAATATTATGTGGATTTATATTACTAATATAAATATTGTAAATTTATTATAAATTTATATTTTTTATGTTAATAAATTTAAATTATATTATTATTTATCAATGTAATTTATTCCTCTCTCT
>PGTU02011571.1:0-16745 GCA_002896215.2 Cicer echinospermum | reverse complement strand
TGGAACCTTGGTTATAGATTGTAGGTCGACCTATAAGTTAAGAGTTGTTATCTGATCATGTGTCGGTTTAGGTGACTTGAGTTGTCAAGTCCAATATAATTATGTGTTGTATAGTCGGGACGTTAGTTGGGAATTATTTGAGTTAGTGTAAGACTCTACTGCTGATGGTTTAATAGGAAACCATCGCCGCCAGAAGATGACGCTCCGAGAGACACGCTAATAGGAATGATCAAAATGGCGGAGGCTATGAAATACATGCCGCTTCTGTTGCTGCAGAGACTGCTGCCCAGACTCAACGAGATCTGAAAAGAGGGGAAAGAGATCTGTGATGCGAACGAGTCAAGAGGGGTTAGAAGACTTCTGTCGTTACAATCCTCCAAGTTCAAGGGGGATAGAATTCAGAGAAGCGGATCAATGATCCAAGAAGTGGAGAAGATCTTCGATATGATAAAGTGTCAGCGGGAGTGAAGTCAGGCTATGCCACTTATGTGCTGTTGGGGATGTCGAGTACTGGTGGAGGAGTGCAAGGTTATTGATGGGAGCAGGCCCCTAGAGGAGGTGAACTGGGAATCGTTTAAAAGAAGTTTTTAGTACAAATACTTCCGAATGAGTACAGACTAAACTGGGGCGCGACTTCTGAAACTTCACCAGGGACATGACTATGGGCGAGTATGCTGTAAGTTGAATCCTATCGAGACAATTTCGGTTCTTCCGTGAGAAATTGAATGAACATTCTTGTTGTATCGTTTCCAAGACGGCTGAAGTATGAGATTCAGACTCCGTCTTAACCCTTGGGATTATTCAATGTTCCCAAGCCCTTGTGGAAAAGTGTACGGAAGTGAGGATATGAAGAACAGGAAGCTAGCCGAGGAGGGAATTTCGGTACAAGAGGCCGAGTCGGGTGAATACCAGAACAACAAGGGGAACAAGTTGGCTAAACCCTATGAATCGACACGAAATAACAACAGTTGACAATCGCCCGGGGAACAAGAATTTCGGGAGACAACCAGGACGAGTGGTCGATGTTTCCGTTGTGGGGAAGAGGGACATTATGCTAACGCTTGTACCCCTAATACTCTCACCTGTTACGCTTGTCAGAAGCCAGGACACATGGCGAAGGATTGCACGGCTCCAAAGGTGGAACCAGTGGTGAAATATGGCTAGAGCTACCCGTCCTACTGCTAGAGGACGCATTTATTGTGTGAGTGCTGAAGAGGGAAATCCATCTGGTATCTGATTCAACGTGACTGTGAGATTGCAGGTAACACTCTAACTGCGCTCTTTGACTCGGGGGCAACCCATTCCTTCATTGCTATGGATTGTGTGAATCGCTTGAGTTATCTGTGTCTGCTTTACCTTTTGATTTGGTTGTTTTCCACACCTGCTAAGACTTTAACAGTGAATTCTGCATGTTTGCATTGTCAAATGACTATTCAGAATAGGGATTTCTTGGTTAATTTAATTTGTTTACCGCTACAATCACTCGAGGTCATCCTCGGTATGGACTGGATGTCTTACCATTATGTGATTTTGGATTGTGCTCGTAAATGGGTTCTTTTCCCCAAACCAGGAGTTGTTAAATATTTAGCTGCTAACAAACTCCGAGTGTCACTAAGTGAAGGGACTCATGAGTTTTTTGTCTCTAGCCAATGTGGAGGCAAAGATAAGTGTGAACATAGAAGATGTGATACTTGTCAATGAGTATCGGGATGTGTTTCCGATGGAAATCCCAGGATTGCCACCGGTAAGAGAGGTGGAATTCTTCATTGATTTGCACCCAGGAACGAGACCTATTTCAATGGCACCTTATCGAATGTCGCCATTGGAACTAAATGAGCTCAAAAGCCAAATTGAAGACTTGTTGGAGAAGAAAATTCATCAGACCAAGGTGTATCACCGTGGGGAGCTCCAGTTTTGCTAGTTAAGAAGAAGGACAGAAGCTCGCGCCTATGTGTGGATTATAGGACAGCTTAACAAGGCAACTATTAAGAATCGTTATCCTTTGCCACGAATCGATGATTTGATGGATCAATTGAGAGGGGCCGCGATATTTTCGAAGATTGACTTGAAGTTCGGGTTACCATCAGATTCGAGTAAGGGAAGGAGACATTCAGAAAACAGCGTTCAGAACCCGCTACGGACATTATGAATACCTGGTTATGCCGTTTGGAGTTACCAAATGCACCGGCAATTTTCATGGACTACATGAACAGAATCTTTAATTCATTCCTTGATAGATTCGTGGTGGTATTCATTGATGATATATTGATTTATTCAAGGACTGAAGAAGAACATGGAGAACATTTACGACAAGTTCTTGAGATTTTACGCGAGAAGCGATTGTATGCCAATCTGTCAAAGTGTGAATTTTGGCTAGAGAAAGTGAATTTCTTGGGACATGTGATAACCAAGGAAGGAATCGCTGTAGATCCAGCTAAGATTGAGGCGGTCCTTGCTTGGAAACAGCCTCAGACTGTCACTGACATACAGAGTTTTGTAGGACTGGCAGGGTACTACAAGAGGTTTATCGAAGGTTTTGCTAAGATTGTGGCTCCACTGACACAACTTACCAGAAAAGATCAACCGTTCGCATGGACGGAGAAGTGTGAAGAAAACTTCCAGTTACTAAGAGAAAATTGACGACCTCACACTGTATTGGTATTACCGCAATCAGAAGAACCCTATGAAGTTTATTGTGATGCATCTCACTAAGGGTTAGGATGTGTTCTGATGCAACACAAGAAAGCTGTGGCTTATGCCTCGAGACAATTGAAGATTCATGAGAGGAACTATCCTACTCATGATTTGGAGCTTGCCGCGGTTGTTTTTGCATTAAAGATCTGGAGGCATTATTTATATGGGTGCACGTTCACCGTGTTCAGCGACCATAAAAGCTTGAAATATTGTTTGATCAGAAGGAGTTGAACTGCGCCAGAGACGATGGATGGAGACTCTCAAAGGATTTGATTTCACACTGCAGTACCACCCTGGGAAGGCCAATGTAGTGGCTGATGCGTTGAGCAGAAGAAGTGTGTCGGTGTCTTCACTAATTATGGCTAGACAACAAGAGTTGTGGGAAGCTTTTAGAGACTTGCACTTGAACGTAGAGTTTGCACCGGGAATTTTGAAATTCGGAATGATTAAGATCTCGAGTGGACTACTTGAGGACATTGCAAATTCTCAAGATGACGTCTTAATTCAGGAGAGAGGAATCTAATAGTACAAGGGAAGACGACTGAGTTCAAGATTGGGGCAGATAATATTTTGCGGTGTAATGGGTAGGATTTGTGTACCAGCAATTACAGATATGCGGAAAACGATTTTAGAAGAGGCGCATAAGAGTAAGCTGAGTATTCATCTGGAGCAACAAAGATGTATCAGGATCTGAGGCAGAATTATTGGTGGCCAGGAATGAAGAAACATGTGGCGGAATATGTATCCACTTGTCTAACTTGTCAGAAGCGAAGGTGGAACATCAGCGACCTGTGGGAATGTTGCAACCTTTAGATATACCTGAATGGAAGTGGGACAGCATTTCCATGGATTTTATAACCGGATTACCAAAGACAAGGAGGAAGAATGATTCCATATGGGTGATAGTGGATCGACTAACTAAATCTGCTCACTTTTTTGCCGGTAAGGACCACCTATAAGGTAGATCAGCTAACGGAGATCTACATTGCTGAAATTGTGAGGTTACACGGGGTACCATCGAGCATTGTATCAGACCGTGATCCGAAGTTCACCTCGCATTTTTGGGGAGCATTGCACGAAGCGTTGGGAACGAAGCTACGATTGAGTTCAGCTTACCATCCACAAACGACGGACAGACTGAAAGGACGAATCAGTCCTTGGAAGATCTGTTGAGAGCATGGTGTATTAGATGATAGGGGAAGCTGGGATGATGTACTTCCGTTGATTGAGTTCACTTACAACAATAGTTTCCACGCAAGTATTGGAATGGCACCATATGAAAGCTTTATATGGGCGCAAGTGTCAAACGCCCCTTGTGTTGGTATAAAGACGGCGAGAATATGATTGTCGGACCAGAGATGGTGCAACAGACCACAGCTAAAGTAAGGAAGATCAAGGAGAAAATGAAGACTTCACAAGATCGGTCAGAAGAGTTACGCGGACAAGCGTCGCACACTTTTGGAATTCGAAACAGGGTGACCATGTATTTTTGAGAGTCACACCTACTACTGGAGTAGGTAGAGCCTGAAATCGAAGAAGTTGACTCCGAAATTCATTGGACCATATCAGATTTCTGCACGAATTGGGCCTGGTTGCTTATCGGATTGCATTACCTCCGATACTGTCCAATATTCATGACGTGTTCATGTGTCACATTGAGAGGAAATATCTCGCAGATCCATCTCACGTGATCGAACCAGACGCAATCCAGCTAAAGGATAAACCTGTCGTTCGAAGTACCACCCGTGAGAATTGATGACAGGAAGATTAAGCGGTTGAGGACCAAGGATGTTTCGTTGGTCAAGGTGATTTGGAACCCAATCACTTGAGATGCGACTTGGGAACTGGAGAGCAAGATGAGAGAACAACACCCAGAGTTATTTATCGATGCATAGTTTCGAGGAGAAACTAATTTAGGGGGGAGTAATGTAAGACCCGTAATTTTAAAGTACCATTTATGTAATTTTTTGTGTATTTTGGATTTTGGCTGGAGGCTTTTAAGTCAAGTTAATAATATTTTGGAGTTTTATATCAAAAAGTACATTTGATGCCATATTTATGAATGTTCCGTCGATAAAGAAATTGAAATTAACTGAAAAGATGAATCCTTACGGATAATTTAATGCGTTTCGGGTGAAACGGTAATTTAACAAATATCTAGATATTTGTTAAGTTATCATTTATTATCTATACTATGTTTGTTTGGAGGGAAATCAAGGTTTTCGCAAAACTGATTCGACGGAAGGAAAAGGAGAAACAAAATAGTATAAAGGAAGAAGGAAAAAGGAAGACAGGACGGTGCTGTGAACAAAGGAAAGAAAAAGAAAGGAAAGAAAAACCATTTTTCCATCGTCTCCTTCCTCTGTCCGCGGCCAATTTTCCTCCTTTCTCCCATTTTCATTTTCGTCGCTTTCCTTTCTTCAAAACTAGTAACCCAAGGTTTGGTGGGAGTTAGATCAAGGTTTTCGCAACTCCACTCTTCCTCTTTGATTCGAAAACGAAGATAAACGGTTTTTGAGTTTGAATGTGAGAGTATGTTTGAGTTTGTTTCCGTGGAATTTGAAAACCATTAGAGTTAAACGAGTATTAAAAATGGGGAATCTTTTAATACCTCGGTTTACTTAATGTGCATTTGAGGAAAAGGTTTAAGTTACTGGGCGTTGAGAATGGGGAATCTCTTAATATCCCGGTTACTTAACGATCGTTTTTGAAAAACGTTTCGGTTAATATGAGTGTTAAGAAGGGGAATCTCTTAATTGACTCGTTTACTGGATGTTTGTGTGAAAATCGTTTAAGTCAAAAGTATATAAGAATGGGGAATCTCTTAATATGTCTGTTTGCTTAACATTTCGTTTTGAAAATCATTAAGATAAATCAGTATTAAGAATGGGGAATCTCTTAATGTCTTGGTTACTTAAATGTTTGTGAGTAGATCTAGTTAATGGGTATAAATGGAATCTTTTAATATCCGCATTTGCTTAACGTCTGTTGTGAATGGAGTCGATACAATAGAGCATTTTCATCTTTTTGTAATCGTGCAGACCTGATAGGCGGATTTGATAAATAGTCTTTGGCCTGTGATAGGCGGTACATTTATGATTTTTACATTTTTGAAACCGTGCAGACCCGTGATAGGTGGCACCTCGATAAACGATACGGGCCCGTGATAGGCAGTACGTTTATGGTTTTCGGTTTTTTGAAATTGTGCAGACCCGTGACAGGTGGCACTTGGTAATAGTACTTTGGCCTGTGATAGGCGGTACATTACAATTTACGTTTTTTAGTAAACCGTGCAGACCCGTGATAGGTGGCACCTTGGTAAACGATAATGGGCCGTGATAGGCAGTACGTTTATGCTTTACGCTTTTAGTAAATCGTGCAAACACGTGATAGGTGGCACCTTGGTAATTGATACTTTGGTCTGCGATAGGCGGTACAATTATGATTTACGGCCCTTCGAGGAGGGTTTTGGTTTGGGAATTCCGAGTCCATGCATTTTGGCATATACGCATTGCATTAGGTGCTTGGCCGCGAGTCATGTTTGATTTATGTTTATGGTACGAGTGATTTGGAATTTAGTCGTTGTGATAATTGCGTTGAAAGTGCTAAGTGTTATGTGTTGATTATGTGTGTAAGTGTGATGGTTTGTAGAAACTAATTTTGAGACCAAATTTTGTCGTGAGAATCGCGTAGTAATTGCTAAGTGTTAAGTTATGAAATTGAGTAGGAATGGTTGAGTTAATTCATGAATTTTTGGAAAAAACGATCAGGGATCGATTTCCCAATCGAGTGGATAGTAGACAGAGACTTGGCCAAATGGACAAAATCGATTAGCCAATCGATTTGAAATTAGTTTCGAAAATCATTTACGAAATCGATTGCCCAATCGATTGGGCTAAGTCAGGGACTCATCCAATTTCCGACCAAATCGATTTGGAATCGATTGGCCTTAAGTCAGGGCCAACTATCCCTGTCAATCGATTTCCCAATCGATTGAATCAAGCCAGAGTTCAAAATTTCACTAAAAAACCTTAGAAATCGATTTGGAAATCGATTGGCACTAAGCAGGGGCTCAGTCATCCTGTCAATCGATGCCCAATGATGGTCAGGAAAATCCTCAGTTTTAGTTGTATGATTGATTGTTCATGAATCTACCCATGTCTTGATTTGTTATGCTATAATAGGGATTGAGATTCATTTTACTTTCATTTTTTAATTGGCAAAAGATTGTATGAACGTTTGGCATATTGAAAATCCTGTTAGCATGCTTAGTTGAAAAGTATATTTGAGCATTTAACAGCTTAATTGCTATGTGTTAACTGTTATTTTCTGTTGGTGACCCTTACATTATTGTGGAAATCTGGGCTTTGACCCTCAGATGAGAGTCAGGACGGTCATACCGTACGTACCTACGGACGGGAATGGAGATGGGAAGTTTGACTGCAGTCACGTTAGGAGGATCTCACGGGGCGGTGGAGATACTCAGGGTGTATAGCTTTTGGTAGGATGATCAGATTAGGATGATGTATAGGACTAGGTGTCCTTTCTTTTGGATTGGAGTATTTTTAGTTTGGAAAACTGTATTTATACTAATATTGTCAGTTCGACTTCTTATGTGAATGGTTCCATGTACCATTTAATGGTTGTGTAAATGTTTTGGATTTATAATTGGAGAAACTTTTTCCGCTGCTTGTAAATTTTAATGACTCAGTTTATTTACCAAGATCATTTTTTTATCTATTCTCTGTTTTAGTTTAATTACTTTTAAAAAAAAAAAATACCCCTCGCTTTGAAAAACGGGGTGTTACAATCTCCATTTTTAATTATATATTTATTTTCTTTTCTACAAATATTAAGAATACTATCTCCATCCTTATTATAAGTTTTCATTTTTTTTTCTATGAATATTAGAAAAGTAGGTATGATTATAATGTGTCAATTCTTATATTGATGTTTATAAAATATTTTGTACATAAATATTTTAAATTTGATTTTTTTTCATTTTTTCAACATAAATAGTATTAAATAAGGGATATGTTTGAAAATAAAATAAATACATACACCTTTAATAGAAAATTTTACATGTAAAAAGTAAAATAAATAACATACACCTATTACTTAGTACGTTGACAAATGCAAAATGCGTAAATTACTTATATTTTTATTTTACCTAAAATTTGTAATATTTTTTTTTGGTAGACACTAATGTTGTCTTTAAAAAATTATGGTATGTTTCCAAGACAATTAAAATTAGTCATCTAAATTCTATTAACTATATCAACTTAAATTTTAAAACAATGAATGGATGTATGTGATTGATTTTCATTTGACTTGAATATCTTACAACAATTTACTAGAATCAACCTAGAATTTTCATTTATTAGTTTAAAACACACACTTATTTTTAGGGTTGTGCTAGAATCTACTTTTCCTATCTCATATTATATTGCATTAATCCATATTCCAAGCCCTTGTTACAAACCAAAAAATAAAGTAAATAAATAAAACTTGAAAAAACAATACAACCTTCCTCAATCCTCCATCACCAACACAAACACATTTCATTTCTCCGTACAACCGGTTTTAGAACAAGTTGTATAATTGAGAAGTAATGAAATTGAGAAGAAGAGAGAAGAAATAGAATGTTTAGAAAATGGAATTGAGTAGTAATTGTCAAAACATAATCTAACCTCTTAACTATTCTAAATGTATTTTAACATCCTAACTAACTACAAATCACTTTATTCATTTAACATTCTCTCAATTCAAAGTGATCAATTGATGTTAATCCAAGATTGTTCCTCACCTTTTGGATCATTGATGCTGCAATGCTCTAGTGTATCTTGCCTTTCCACATTGATCTCTTAGGAAATGAAACCTTGTTTTATATGTGCATGCTCCTTCCATAAAAACTTGGATTCTTGCTAGATCAATTTTTGATTTGATGTTATCTTCAATTTTACTGCTTCATTAATTCTTTAGGTCCCAATTCTGTGACTTAATCATCAAACGTATAGCTGGCAATTGCCATTGATGCATCCACATATTCAGCTTCACATGTAGACAAGGCTACAATTTTGCTTCTTCAAACACCATGAGATTGGTGAGTTATTGATCACGAACATAGTCGTGTACTCTTTCTATCACTTCTTATCCCTACAAATCTGCATTAGTAAAACAACAAGTTCAGCTTCATCTCCATTCGAATTTGTGTGATACAACAAGCCAAGGCTCAAATGGTTCATTGATGTATCTCAAATCCTATTTGCTGCCATGTAGTGTGAATGTGTCCTAGGCTTCTCTATGTATCTACTAGTCAGCCCAATACTATATACAAATATGGCCTTGTGATACACAATTACATCAAGGATCCTACAATTAGCTTGAAGATTGTAAGGGTCAATCATCTCCTTATGCCCTCATTTGATAGTACAACCCTGCTTCTACTGAGGTTCAGTTCCATTGCAATCTAGATTTTGAGATATTTTCAAATACATCATTTGCATACTTCTTTGTGCATAAAAATTCCATCTTTTATGTACCTATTTTAAAAATATAGGTATATTTTTGAAATTAAATGGTCTTTGGAAGTGATTTTATGTACTAATCGAATAATGCTAGGCAGCGCTGGAATGATGAGGAAATGGACACTGTTGGTATCGTTACCTCGAAAAATAAAGGAAAATAATCGTTTTCGTTACCAAATTAATCAGTAATCAAGCGCACAGCGGAAATTAAAATTTTGAGGCATGCCATGTTAGCAATTAGAAATAAACGGAGAGAGTTAGAGAAGAAAACACAGAGAGTTATCCTGGTTTCGGTTGTCCACAACAAGCCTACGTCAGTCCTGAAAATCCAATCGGATTTCAGATTTTCTTCTCCTTCAATAGAAAGAATCAATTACATGATTGTCCAGTTTCCTCCCTGAAACCTATTATCTCTAATTATGCTTTCCTATTGAATACCCTCTGATCCTGAAACACTAGCAGCCTATACAGAATAAAGTAAACTCTTCCTTGTTGACTCTCCAACCAAGAAAGTTAGCTCACCAGTTTCAAGCTGGCTTTTCTTTGCGTTCTTTCTGTTCAAAGTTATTAACGAGAAAAAAGATTGTAAACAAAGGTCTTCAATCTTTATGAAATGTTGCTTCTCTTCCAATCTGGGATATTCAGCGCTTGTTCATGAGCAATTACTTTTCTCTTAGATTGTCAACAAACTGTATTGAGATCTGTAATACAATTTTATGAAGTTGTTAAGTTTGTTTGCTAGAACAGTTTTTTGAGAGCACTATTGACGAGATTATGAAAGTTATGAAATGTTATGTAAAAGTTATCAAGTTATTCAGAAAATAAGATTGGAAAGACATCTTATATAGTTTTCTGAAAAACCAACCTACTAATCGATTTCTCATATCGATTTATTAAAGTTTAAAACATTGCTTAAATCGATTTGCCAATGATTTCGCGAGTCTTTGTTTCTTTAATATTGAAACTATACAAGCTAATCGATTTTACAATCGATTCTTTTAAAACAACACTTTCCATACAGAACTGCTCAGACTGTATAAATCGATTTGCCAATCGAATTTCTGGGAACTGTTTTAATCAAACTATTTTCAATCGATTACTGCAATCGCTTTGCCACAACTCAGAGTTCATGTGTTTATCAACAAGTTTATTTCATCGATTTACATCGATTGTTTTCAAAAGTGGCTCAGGTTTTTGATGATCAAATCGATTTGGTAATCGATGTGGTTCAAAAACAATGACTCAGTTTTAATATCAATCGATTTTGCCAATGATTTAACTTCAAAACAAGTGACTCACTATTTGATATCATCGATTTGCCAATGATTGTTTTGAACCCAGTGGCATGTTCTGAAAATTTTACCTGTTGTTAGTTCAATCGATTCTCCAATCGATTGCAACCAACTTAGTCAAAAGAAAGTTTATCAATTGATGTCCAATCGATTGTACTTGTCCCACAGGTGAGGGTCTTTTCAAATGAGAATTTATATCAATCGATTTGCAATCGAGTTCCATCAGCATGGAGTGCCACTGTGACTCATTCAATCGATTTACCAATCGATGTGTTCCATCAGGTTGATTTGTGAAATGTTCAATCGATGATTGCCAATCGATTTCTCTCCAAACATAAACAACTAGACGTTGTATTGCATGTTTTCATTTTTAATTGATCTAATCGATTGGACCTAATCGAGTGATCTATCATCAAACACTTAAGATTTCTTACACCCTGTATGAAATGCGATTTACCAATCGTTTAAGTGTTCAGAAATTCAATTTTGTTGATGTTCTTGTGTTCAGCATTTGAATCCAAGTGTGTGGGTTTGATTAATGGTTCCTGAAATCTTGCTCAATTCAAACATTAGATTTATCATGCATTGTATGAAATTGTTGATATTATTAATTATGTCAAAATTTAGGAATCAAAAGATCAAAATCCAACAATTCCCCTTTTTGGCACTATTGACAAATTCAACCAATGGTACTTGAGCGTTTAACAGATTACATAAATTATCTATGATCAGATCAGATCAATTGTAGAACATGTATCAGATTCATATCAGACTCAGATTTAATAACACTAAATTATTAAGCAATAGTTGGAGCATGTTTGACAGCATGTATTGAACAATATCAGAAAAATCAAACCATATAAGCAATAAGCATATCAAGTTATAATTGTTCCCCCTTTGGTCATTTAAGACAAAAAGGACAGAAAATATTCTTCCTCCTATGTTACAGAATCATAGAGATTGGGCTCTGAAACATTTAACCTTGTGTAAAAAAAACTGCAACAATCAGCAAGTTATGAACATATCTAACATGAATGCATAAGAGGAATAACTGTCATTATTCATTAATTAAAATCACTGGAATACAGCCAAGACATGCAAAAACTAGCATGGAATCTAAGAACTAAGCTCCTAAGCTAGCTGGGGCTCACTATATCTAAGGAAGGGGCTGAGACGCTGTATTACCCTCAGCAGGTGATTCCTCTTCGTAGAGTCATAGGGGTTAACTAAGGGATCTAGGCTAGGTTCTCTCGTGCTTGCGACAATTGTGTGCACATTCTTCAATGAGAGCGTTGATGCCGAGATTGTTGTCTAATCTCATCCAACAGTTTGAACAAACGAGGTCAAGAGGCTTAGCATAGTCTTAGACGTGCCTTCCACTGCGAGACTGAATAATTCCAACACTTGGGCATATATGGCATTTTGAGCTTCAATGAATCCCAAGATTTTATCAACAAAAGTAGGGGGGGACAGAGACAGTTCCTTGGTTGAGACGGAGGTGGAGGTGGACGGCTGTGCGGTTCAGCATGCAGGCTGTTTGATCTCTATCCAAAGTACCATGTACCTTTTATCAAATTGCATCTGATTTACAATTGATTCTCCAAAACTAGGGTGTCTTGACAGTTTTCTGTCAATTAACCAAAGACATTAAACGTTTGAGAATCTTAGTGATCAGCTGCGGATAAGGTAGCATAGTGGTTTGATCTGCGAAGCTTCCCCCCCACATGATGCCCTGAGGACTATCCCAGTCAGCTCATTCTCAATTCCTTTGGAAATCCCACAGCAGTAAGTATTGGTCCAACTTTGAACTACCTGCGTGGTTTCTCTGATCTGTGGGACTAACGATGCTGTCAAAGCATTACATTCAACATACGATGCTGGAGCCTCATTTGACCAATGGGTAGTGAAACAGATACGAAACCCATCCATCAGATCTTTGACAGCTGTGTGTCTAGCCACTTGTTCTGTTCCCATCCTTGGTCAGATGTATCAGCTCTGAATTAGACCATCAATGGACCTTGCCATAGAAGGGCCAATCCTGAATAATGCAGAGAAGGTCGGTCAAATTCAAATGATTCTTCTTGCTTTGACCTGAGTAGTGAAGCCGCTTGTTAATTGAACGACGAGTAGAATCCTAACAGCTTAGGATAAAATCAGCGCTCGAATGAAAAGAAGTTGAGAGCGGGAAGCGAGTATGATCATGAAACGTGAACTCTACGACTTGCAACTAGGGAGAAGATCCATTGTCCGAGTCGCATTAGGATTGGCTTGCTCTTATGCAGGTGGTGAGATGATTGAGATCTTGTCTTTTGTTGTAGAGCAGTGACCTTCTTAGCAGGCGGGAAGATACGGGTTTTCTTTTGCAGGGGTGAATGGGATGACTTGCTTCTTTTTCTTTGAGCAACACCTCTTTCATTGCCTCTTCCAACAATTTTTCAGTAGGAGGTTCCTTTCTTTTCTTGGTCTTATCCGGAATAGGGGGGGCTTTCGCTTTGCCTTTGCAAGAATTTTGTGTGTGGAATTGGAACTTTTTGGTTAGTGTTTGAGGTGGGAGGAAGTTTTCCTAGTACGAGGATGAAAGAGGTGAGGGTGTTGTGTGCCTGGTTTTGCTGTTAACACGAGCATAAATCACAAAAAAATTTGAATTGATGTAGTAGGAATAGTATAGACTGTGAATATGCAGAGCAAGTGAGTAGACAGAGTGAAACTGAAAACTTTCGTGGAGAAATTGGGAAAATCTGAAGCTGGGATGAAGAAATCGAGATTTTGATCCTTTCCTTTTTATACTTTAACCTTTGTAAACGATCTGCCCAATCGATTGAGTTACCGTTACACGATCCTTAATCGATTTCGTAATTAATTAAGTCACGGTTTAGTAAAGATCTCGCAACGGTCATATTCCCTAATCGATATCCCAAATCGATTGGTCCGTTTAACAAATCGATGTCCAAATGATTGTCCACAGTGAAAATGACTGGACGACTGAATCAATCGATTCCAACATCGATGCTACGGGATTTTTTACACAATGATATTTTCCAAAAATATCTGAACTCTGGGCTAACCAATCGATTTCCAAATCGATTTTATAAGCATCAGTTTTCATCAAAGTATCGATTTCTCAATCCGATTGAAACTAGAACTCACTGATAAGTACCAAAAATCACAAAAACATATATCTCACTAGGATTCAATGATCCCTAGTTTCATCTTATGGTTCAGAAAGCTTTTCTTTTGGTAATGCCTTCGTGAAGATATCTGCTAGTTGTCTTGTAGGTATGTCACATATTCAAGTGATGACTCATTCTGAAAAATGACTTCTTAATGAAAGTGATGCCTTAACCATCAATATGGTTTTTGTCCTGAATGCATTACTGGGTTCTTTGTTATGCTGATTCGCACTGTGTGTCACACTGATTCGGCACCGTTCTAATCAAACCGAAGTTCCATTTAGGTTGCTGTTTCATCCAAAGATTTGAGCACAACAGCTCCCAGCGAAGTCGCTATGAGAAGATATTTCGCGAATTGTTGAGTGTCTGTCATGTATTGTGTATTATCAAAAGCAATCACTTGTTGAGAGTTTTTCATAAACGACGGAATAAATAGAGTGGTATAGTGCTTTTTTCGTCAAGATTACCTCAGGAAGGGAACTGAGTCGAATACGATCAAGTAACTGTTGACCTTTTGGATACGACAAACCAAGGTTCTTAGTACGTACCAAGTATCGTGAAAATTCCTCTTACTGCCCGTTAAGTGAGAGTCACTTCGGATTCGATTGATATACGGTGCACAATGCAAACGCTGAATCATAATATCTGGTTCGGCTTGCTGTAGGTAGAAGCAGAGATCCTCTACGCGAAATCTGTTACAATCTACAGCTTACCTCATCACAGGTCTAAGAAATTCCTTGGACATCATGGTGTATCAATGGCTTAAGTATCAAAGTTTAATTTCTTTAACAATCAGAAACAGTATTTAGGAATTGACGTAATGAAAAGTGCCTTGCTTGGTTCTGGTTAATTTGAAATTCCCAGAAATAAGATAGTCCCCATATTGACATTTCAAATTTACCCTTTCATTCAAGTTTTCAATAATCTCTTGCAAAGTTGTCATTTGTTGATCCAAATATATGTAATCAACATAATTTGGACAGCAAGAAATGTCATTTTCAATAGTTTTTGTAAAGAGTGGTCTTTATCAACTTTCGCTCAGAAAATTTTGTTGAATGAGGAAAGTGCTGAGTTTCTCATACGAAGTCTTGGAGCATGTTTCACACATTAGAGGCCCTTGAAGTTTTATCACATGGTTAGGAAAATCTGGATTTAGTCAAAGAACGCGTGGTGTTTGGCTCACAAAAACTTGCCTCTTGTAAGGTCTCCATTAAGAATCACTCTCGACATCTTGTAGGATAGTAGGGATAGAGAAGTCCAGATCAAATCAATATGGAAAATTTTGGCTTCTATCGCTACAGAGAGGGCGATAGAGGGTCTCATCAAAGTCTATGTCTTCTCTGAAACTATAACTGTGCAATATAATCTGGCCTTATCTAGTTATCACACATTGCTCATCGTATTGATTTCTGAACCCACCATAGTTCCTTAATGCTTACCTCTGGCCTAGGTACCAAGTCACAGCTTTTGTTTCATCTCAAACTGGTTTTAGACTCACTCTGATAGCATACCACTCACTATTCTGAAGGGCTTTCCTTTAAATGTGTCTTAGGTTGTAATCTGAGACACAAGGTGTGCAGGTTAAACAGAATGATCTAAGGTTCTTCTAGTTGACAACACCTCTAGAAATGTCACCTATGATGTCTGTCTAAGGGTGTGGGTTTCTATTGAAATCTCCATTCCTTAGGTAATCACATGGTTTCTATAGGGTTCTTAGGGTAAGCACTAAGTTAGAGGATCTACTATAGGTTGTGTCTAGGGGTTCAGATTCACAACAATCATCACCAAATATCATTAACCTTAGAAGGAGTTTTGTTCAGTTTTTCTGTAAAGATTCATCAAACTTTACATGAATGACTCTTCTATGGTTTTTTGTTCTTTTGTTGTAGATTCTATAGGCTTTACTAGTTTGGGAGATATCCTATGAAAGATTCTTTCATCTGCCTTAGGGTCAAACTTCCCTAAGGTGTTCCTTGCCATTGGTTCAAAACAGAAGCATTACAACCAAAAATCCTAAGTAAGACAGGTTTGGTTTTTCTAACTTGTAAAGCTCATGAGGGTGTTTTCTTAAGAAGAGGGTCTAATCAGTAATCTCACACAATATGAGTGGCTGTACTATTGCATCTGCCTAAAATACTTAGGTAGGTTTGGAGTTTTAAGCAATGGTCTAGCTTAACTCTTCTAGGGAATCTATTTCTTCGCCTACTACCCATTCTGCTGGTGGTGTCTAGGGGTGAAATCATGATGGTTGATTCAGTTGATAAATAGCTTTTGAAAAAGATATTTGATTCAATCCTCATGATCACTTTTTTATTGAAAATATTCTCAAATCATTTTCATTTGTGTACTAAGCGCAAACTTTTTGAAAACAGAAAATGTATATTTTATGAGCATAAAAGTAAGTCCATGTGAAATCTAGAATAATTCATCAAGCCGATCACATACCAAATGGGTTCCCACTAAACTCTAAAATTGGGCAGGTCCGAAGAGGTCCGATGTGAATAGTTGTAAAACTTCTAATTTGTTCTAACCAAATCTATAGAGGGAAACGGCAGTCTTAACCAGTTTACTCTTCTCACATGGAACGACAAACAACCTATCTTAAAACTTCATGGGGAGTCATTACTAGCTTGGTTGCTTTAACAAGCTTATTCAACGTGATTATATATGAATGTGAGTGCGTTTGTGGCGCACAACCATGTCATCTTGATTTGATAAACAAGCACATACACACTTGGTAAGAATTGAATCCAACATATAGATGTTGTTAATGTTGTACAATCAGCTTTATGTTTTTGTGTCATCTTTAATGCCAATAATGCAAGATTGTGATGAAAACTTAACTTGAAAACTTTGTCCACATACTACTTATGCTAGCAAGTTATGCTTGAGTCCTTCAACATTATAGTATACATTCTTATCAGCTGTTGTTGACTCATTGCTATATCACCAATTCAATAATTTTCCTCTATTGGTTGTCTCCATTATTTGAACAAACTCCTTCCTTTAATGTCAAGGACATGATAATTGGATTTGTCCCCCTGTCATGTGCTTCGAACATC
>PGTU02011568.1:0-13017 GCA_002896215.2 Cicer echinospermum | reverse complement strand
CTTCTGGTATCCTTAGGTACAAAGAAAGAAATAAATAATATATAGTAGTTTTGATCGAAAATGTGAATGTTTGAATATTTTTTAAATAGAATGTATTTTGTTGATGACTAAAAATTAACTTTTAAAAGTATATTTTTTCTTATCGTTCAATCATTTATGATTGAATGAATTTTAATCAGTATTTGAGCTCGTGAGAGGACAAAACGAATTCAATGTTAAACGACATTATTCAACAAACTCCGTAGTTTTAGAGATTTAGTCTGTATAAAATGGCATTATGTTTAGCATGCAAACGTGGTGATATTTTATCTATTATATCTAATTCTTTTTTAAAAACTTTTTATTATTTTATTTATAAACGAAATATCTTCTTTTTTAAATATCCTATTTTGAATTTAAATCGAAAATGTGTTCATAATTTTGTTTCTTTTCATCATAAATTCGCATATTTTTCACGCCAAAAATGACATTTTATAGCGCGTCTTTTACAGCGCTTATTAAATACAAGTGTTGTTGTAGAATTTTTTTTAAATAACGGATGATACAATAGCGTTTTTTTGACAAGCGTTGTTGTAGGGTCATATAGGGTCACATAGCGCTTGCACATAATGCTTACAACCCTTTTACAGCGCTTTTTGTAAAAGCGCTGTAAATTGAAGCGCTACCCCATAACTTTTACAGCGCTTTTTGAGCGTTTTAAACACAAGCGTTGTAAAATATAGCGCTCCCACCTTATGTTACATGGCTTTTAAAGTGCTTTTTGTGAAAGCAATGTAAAAGTCTTGCGCTTTCACATAATTAAAGGACCTATTAGAGCGCTTATTACACAAGTGCTGTAAAATTATTCACTTTAAATAAAAATTATTTACTTTAAATAAATAAAAACAAATTTAAAACAAATTTACGAACCCTCATCTCCTCTACTCTGGGAACCCTCCTCTCCTCTACGTACTGTGCGGCCATCTACTGCTCCTCCTTTATAAAAAATTGGATACGTTGTCTCAGGTACTGTATTAATTAATTTGTTGTTGTCACTAAAACTAATAAATTGTTACATAATAAACCATATAAAATATATTCTTTTTTGAAATTTGTAGATATGTTCTATTTTGAAATCAAACTTGGACCTTGGTTTCCATTTTCCAATATTAGATATGTGTACTATATATTGGTATAATGTTATCAGTAGCTTATTATTTGTGAAACTACATTTATATAGGTCATATAATATGGACCGGAAATGGATGTCTGCCAATCGATTGTCAAAAGAGTATGAAAATGGAGTGAAGGAGTTTGTTGAGTTTGCAGTGAAGAATGCAAAAGATCCAAATAGAGTCGTTTGTCCTTGTTTAAAATGTTGTTTTGGAAAACGCGTTAGAGAAGAAGAATTGGAAGGACATTTAGTATGGAATGGAATTGATCAAAGCTATACATGTTGGATAAGACATGGTGAGAAAAAAAAAGGAAACATTAATTTTGAGAATGGTTCGACATATGCTTCAACTGACTTCGATACAAATACATATGAGTCGAACCGAGTTGAGGAGATTGCAAAAGCAGTTGAAGAAGATCTTCGGGATTGTCCTAAAATGTTTGAGAGTTTGTTGAGTGATGCAGAGAAACCATTATATAATGGTTGTACTAAATTCACAAGACTGTCGGTGATATTAAAGTTGTACAACTTAAAAGCGAGTAATGGATGGTCTGATAAAAGCTTCACATAATTATTAACACTCTTAAAAGATATGTTGCCAGATGATAATGAACTTCCCAGTCGAACCTACGAGGCTAAACTAATTTTGTGCTCTATTGGCATGAATTACGAAAGGATTCATGCATGTCCTAACGATTGCATTTTATTTCGAAACGAATATGATTTACTAAAGGCGTGTCCCGAATGCAATGTCTCTTGATATAAGAAGAAAGAATCTACTCTAGCAAAATTCATGTGGTATTTTCCTATAATACCAAGATTTAGGTGCATGTATCGCAGTGAAGAAGATTCAAAACACTTGACATGGCAAGCAGATGAAAGAATTAGAGATGGAAAGTTTTGACACCCTGTAGATTCTCCACAATGGGCAAAAATTGATCACGAGTATCCTGAATTCAGGATAGAGTCAAGAAATCTACGACTTGCACTTTCTACTGATGGAATGAATCCACATGGTCTTCAAAGCATCTCACACAGCACGTGGCCTGTGATTTTGTTGATTTATAACCTACCTCCATGGTTATGTATGAAGCGTAAGTTTATGATGTTGTCTCTGTTAATTTCTGGACCCAAACAACTGGGGAATGATATCGACGTATACTTGACTCCTTTAATTGAAGATTTAAAACTTATGTGGGAGACAGGTGTGGAAGTTTATGATGGGTATAGGAAAGAGTGTTTCAATTTGAGGGCTATGTTGTTCGGCACAATTAATGATTTTCCAGCATATGGTAATTTATCAGGATATAGTATTAAAGGTCAGTGTGCATGTCCTATATGTGAAGAGAGTACAAATTGGATGCGGTTGAAACATTGTAAGAAGAATGTGTTTCTTGGACATCGTAGATTTTTACCTTATAGTCATCAGTATCGTGGGTGGAGAAATGTATTCAATGGAAAATCAGAGGAAGGTAAAGCTCCTTTAGCACCGACTGGGTGGAAGAAAAAGTCAATTTTTGACCCATATTGGAAGTCATTGTATATAAGACATTTCCTCGATGTGATGCATATTGAAAAAAATGTATTTGATAGTGTTATTGGTACGTTACTCAATGTTCCAGGAAAGTCTAAAGATGGCATCAATGCAAGATTGGACTTGGTCGATATGTGATTAAGAAATGAATTGGGTCCCGTAAAGAAAGGAAATCGCACATATCTACCTCCAGCCGCTCATACTCTATCTAGAAAGGAAAAAATTGTTTTATGTAAATTTATACACGAAGTTAAAGTTCCAGAAGGATACTCTTCAAACATTAAAAAATTGGTTTGTATGAAAGACCTCAAGTTAAAAGGTTTGAAGATCCATGATTGTCATATTCTAATGGAGCATTTGCTACCAATAGGTATACGTTCTATTTTACCTGAAAAAGTTCGACTAGCCTTAACTAGATTATGTTTCTTCTTCAGGGAAATTTGTAGTAAAGTGATCGACCCTCAGAAATTACCGACATTGCAGAGGGAAATTGTTGTTACTTTGTGTGAGCTTGAAATGTATTTCCCACCCTCATTTTTTGATATAATGGTTCACCTTACTGTTCATCTAGCTAAGGACACACAACTTTGTGGGCCAGCTTATATGAGATGGATGTATCCGATAGAACGATATATGAAAATATTAAAAGGGTACGTAAAAAGTAGAAGTCGACCAGAAGGTTGTATTGCTGAACGGTACATTGTTGAAGAAGCTGCTGAATTTTGTACTCAATATCTGTCCAATGTTGAATCCATAGGGTTTCCCATGTCTCATCATTCGGGAAGAATATCAGGAGAAGGTATAATTGGAAGGAGACTACTGACTATATCAAGGACAGAATGGGAGCAGGCACAATTGTATGTTCTGCACAATGATGATGAGGTTCAACCGTATGTAACAATACACATGGATCAGTTATCTCGTTTGAACATGAATAGGAATCAAAATTGGATAACTCGAGAGCACAATCGAAGTTTTATAACATGGTTAAAAAATCACCTAAAGTCAAAGTTTGCTATAGACGCTGGATCAATTTCACAGAGATTGCGGTGGCTAGCAAATGGTCCGAGTTTACATGTCTTTTCTTACACTGGTTATGTTATTAACGGCTACACATTTTATACCAAAGAACAAGATGATCAAACCACTATGCAAAATAGCGGAGTCACTCTCGTAGCTGAAGCGATGCATGTCTCAAGTGCAAAAGACAAAAACCCAATATATGCAAATCTATCATATTTTGGGGTTACCGAGCACATATAGGAGTTAGACTACAAAATGTTTCGTGTTCCCATATTTGGTTGCAAGTGGGTCGATAATAATAATGGCGTTCGGATTGACGAGTCAGGGTTCTTGCTTGTCGATTTTAATAGGGTGGGATACAAAGATGAGCCTTTTATTTTAGCGTCACAAGCTCAACAAGTGTTTTATGTCACTAATCCTGCTGATGATAAATGGTCTGTTGTCCTATCGACCAATAAAATAAGTGATGATAACAATAATGATGAAGATGTTGGTAATGATCTTTTATTTGCAATATCACAACCACATGAAATTGATTCAACTGATGATGGTTTATATCTTAGAGATGATCATGATGAGGGAAATTGGATTAATCCATCGTTTCGTATCGTTAATGGACAAACAAATGTGAATCCCACCATAAAAAGAAGAAGGGCATCTTAATGTGTTTAATTGTTTTATATAAGCCATGTAATCTGAACTAAGTTCATATAATTTAATTGTTTGATCTGTCAGAATTGAGCATTTTAGTATTTAGCTTGAACTGTATTTGATTTTCTACTTATACTTATTTTCTGCTTATATTTAGCTTGATCTTAGTCTACATTTTATACTAAGTAATTGTAATTTAAGTGTTTGACCTCCCATAACTGATTTTCTGCTTATATTGAACTTGAAAAAGCTTTGTTTTAGTACTCATAATTTTTCTTGAACTTTAACTGATCATCCCAATATGATCTGATAATGTAATTTAGCATTGATATATATATATATTTATATATGTTATTTACAATTATTTGGAAGAAAAAACAAATCAAATATAGGTATTTTACTAATTATTTAGCATTTTACAAAAACTGAACTTATATTGTAATTTAACAAAAATTGATCAGAACATAAACTTTGTAATTTTACAGCGCTTTTGTCAATAATCGCTATAAAAAGCCTTTAAAAAAAAATAAGGACGTCACATAACGCTTGCACATAATAAAACAAAAGCCTTGTAAAGCGCTCGTGGGAAAAGCGTTGTAAAAGGGTCACATAGCGCTTGCACATAATAAAACAAAGAAGCCTTTTAAAGCGCTTTGTGGAAAAGCGCTGTAACAGGTTGCTTGCACATAATAAACATAAGAAGCCTTTAACCAAAATTTATCAGAACATAAACTTTGTAATTTTCATCGCTTTTGTCAATAAGCGCTATAAAAAGCCTTTAAAAAAAAAAGGAGGTCACATAGCGCTTGCACATAATAAAACAAAGAAGCCTTTTAAAGCGCTTTGTGGAAAAGGGCTGTAAAAGGGTCACATAGCGCTTGCACATAATAAAACAAAGAAGCCTTTTAAAGCGCTTTGTGGAAAAATGCTGTAAAAAGCTTTAAAAAAAAATAAAATAAGGAGGTCTTTTACAACACTTTTTCAAAAAAGCATTGTAGTAGGGTTTTATATATAACATGTAAAAGAGTCACATAGCACTTGCACATAATAAAACAAAGAAGCATTTTAAAGCGCTCTGTGGAAAAGCGTTGTAAAAGGCTTTTAAAAAAATAAAATAAGGAGGTCTTTTACAGCGCTTTAATCTTACGTGTTCAAAAAGTAATACAACTTTGTGTAAGTATATTATCACTTTAATATTTTTTAATATTGTATTTTAAAAATGATATTGAACTTATCTTTTTAATCCTACGTGTATGTTAGGAGAATCTCGAACAAAGTTCGGAAAATCAAGCGGACAAGCAAGTGGAACTCAAATTCCTATCAGAGCAAGTGGAACTCTTGGTGAAGACGAATAAAGACAAGCAACTTCCGGATTAGCTCCAACATGAAATACAAATGAAGAGTGAAAACGTGAGTTGCAACATTGGTCTCAAAAGTCTTCATGAGGAAATTAATTACTTAATATAATAAGAAATTCATTCAACCTAATTGTTTCACATACTTATGTATTAACCATTGATTTAGGGTGTCACACCTTGCGTGCTGTACTTATCCTCCCCTAATCATCTCAAGGTCGGAAAAGGAACATTGTACAATACTTTGGGAGAAGTATTGCACAACATACCGATCCTTGCGGGCCATGTCAATGCATCACTAGTTATTGCTTTGGAACCAAATGCATTGTTGCCTATACCGGACAATGATGCATATATGAATTATTTGGGCGAAGCAATTGGTAGTTAGGTGGCATGGCCCACACATCTTTTTTCCCTAGATCAGGTATGTTTAATTAATTGAAATGTATGTTTAATTGATATGTATATTTAATTGCACGATATATGATTATGATTGATTTTATTTTAATTGCTGATTTTTTTCCGCTATTAACTTTAATTTCACATTTATTTAGATTCAGACAAAGTCTAAAGGGAATGATAAGAAGATTCCTAGAAACGAGTCAGTCACATCGCCTGAAAAGGTTTGTCACATTTATTCCGTAAGGTTTGTCATTTTTTCAGATTCAATAAACTAAAAAACTAATTAACCTCATTTTTTCAGATTCAATCCAATAAACCACCCGCATAGCAAACCAGCTGCCAGAATAAACCAGTTGCCGCAACACAACTGGATGTTCGTGGTAAAAATAAAGTCGGAAAACTTCAACAATTGGAGGGTAATAAAGCTGGAAAACTTCAAAAGCTGGAGGGTAATAAAGCTGCCAAAGTTGCTGCTCAAAAACTGGATCGGGGAAAATCAGTTGCTGCTCATGCTCCTAAAATAAGTCAGCCATGCCTTACTCGATATGGGTCGTGTGTTGACACAAAGGTAAAAACGAATTGTGGCAGCAACAACGATTCACGCATCATAAGCATGGATAAAGCTATATTCGGAGATGAGTATGAAGAACTACTTGAAAAAGAGCACATATACGAACCTCTCAACCATAAGGAGCTGAGTGCTATAGTCATCAGCTTATACATTAGGTAAAAATTACTTTTAATTGCATTTATTGGTAATTAATTTAATTTATTGGTAATTAATCTAATTTGAAATTTTTATTGAAGGTTTTTGTATGAGAAGTTGGTGTTTCATTTTTGTATGTGAATGTAAAGAAATACGTTGTATATATCCTATTAGGACATAAAGAGAATGATAAGTTGTTCCTTGTATCATATAATTCATGGTACGTAATTATATATTCTTTATTTATATATTTTTTAATTTATGAGATCTTAATTAATTAGTTGTGTAAACAAAATTGCCAACCAAATTTTTGTTGTTGTAGGGGACATTGGGTCCTATTTGCAATCAATGCGACCTCTGAAGTTATATACTATTTATATCCCTTAAACGACAATTACAACAATCACTCCGATATAAAGACTATGTTCGACACGTAAGTAATATTCTTTTATTTCTTACATATATATATATATATATATATATATATATATATATATATATATATATATATTATATAAATAATGTGTTTGTTAATGCTTATAATAATCACATTTATTTATTCGATTAGTGCTTTACAAGTTTTTCGAGCTCAAAGAGGTGCTACAGTGTCGAAGCAAAAGTCAAATAACATCACATGGATTCCAATAAAGGTTTGAAATATATGCCTTTAAAATTGCATTTACAATCAATGCACAAATATTTATTGACTTATATGTTTTTTATTTTATGTGCCCCGTCAAACTAAAACATCCGACTGTGGGTAATATATATTGTGATTCATAAAGAGATGTTGTGAATAAACTATAATCCCAAACGGTAACGGTATTTTTTATTATTTGATTTTCATATTAAACTATGTATGGATTTGATTCTAAACTTATTTATGTTTAACTTTTATATCGCACAATATTTGACCATTCAGTCAACATACTCGAAGAGATATAATTCAAATAAAGGGAAGATGAGGTCAGTATGTGATTGAAATGAAAATTTATTTGATTTGCTGGAATTTGGCTGCTGCAATTAAGGATAAGTTATATATGAATATATGGTATAGTTCTGTTATTTAGTTCTGATAGTTTATACTTAAGATGAATATGCACATTTGATAAGTTGTGATATATGTATTATATGAATATGTATATAATTTTTGTGTTGTTGTGAATATGATAATTATCACTGATATGTATTATATTTTGTGTTGTTGTGAATATGTATATGAATATGTTTTGTTGTGTACTGATTATGAAATAATTGTGCGAACTGATTCTGGATGAAGATGATTTTGGAAAAAAAAAATTAAAAGACAACGCTTTCTATAAAAATGTCATAAAAAACCAAAAAGCGCTTTTTAAAAATTCCATTCACAATGTTTTTTAATAAAACTAAAATAAGAATGAACATTTTACAACGCTTTTTCAAAAAAGCGTTGTAATAGGTGCATAATAATGCATCTATTGAATGCACCTTTTACAGCGCTTATTCAAAAAAGCGATGTAATAGGTGCATAATAATGTATCTATTGTTTGCACCTTTTACAGCGCTTTCTCAAAAAAACGTTGTAATAGGTGCATAATAATGCATCTATTGAATATACCTTTTACAACGCTTTTTCTAAAAAGCGTTGTAATAGGTGTATAACAATGCATCTATTGTTTGCACCTTTTACAGCGCTTTCTCAAAAAAGCGTTGTAATAGGTGCATAATAATGCTATATTGAATAAACCATTTTCAGCGCTTTTTCCATAAAGAATGACTTATTTATCCCACAAGGTTGAGTCAATTCATTGTGTGTCACTTTTAGTCTTGTAATGAGTTATATAACAAATAGTGGGATAAATAGACTCAAAGGGGCTGAAACAAATGGATAATTGTAGGGTACACTTATTTGGCCAGTAGCATAACAAGAAACAAATGCGTAGATCATTTCAATATATGCATGCGGACAAGAGTCAACTCACGTTCTAGAGTAACTAGCAATCAAGAGTGAGATCACAAACAAGAAAAAAGAAAATGGAAAAATGTATTCAATCCAAATTAAGGCTCAAAATCTCACAAAGATAAATGACCTATCACAGATGATACACAATTTAGCGGTCTAATTCAACTTATTGTACTAAGAATGCAGAGATACACTATCCAATCACGCCACAAACCCAAAATAACTCACAACATTTGCAACCCAAAATCTGATGAAAAAGCATGAATGCAATGCGGCGCACATTTTTTGTTTTGTTTTATTGAATTAAACAAAATCCTATAACAAATAAAATCCCTTTTTTGTTTTTGTTTTTTTGAATAAAATAAAATCCTACAATAAATAAAATCCTAAATGATACCCCACACTTAAATTACACATTATACTCAATGAAAGTATCAAGTATAAAATAAGAGTAAAGAAAGGGAATTTCATGTTCAAACTGCAGTGTAGGTAGACTTTTTCAGGGAGAGTTCTTCTATAGTAGCATTTTGCACATACCTCTCAAGGAATAGCTTCAGGCATTGTTCATTCACTTTAAACACTTTGTTGGTGTTTTCACTTTTTATTTCAACTGCGTCATGAAGAAAAATGTTAGTAACAATAAAAAGGTCAATCCACTTGGATCGAAGTTTCCCAACCATAATTTTCAAACGAGAGTTGACCAATAAAAATATTTGGCCAATGGAGAATTCCTTCCTAGAAATCATCTTATCATGAAAGTGCTTAGTATTCTCCTTACAGAACCAGGAGTTCTCATAGACTTCTAGCCTAAGCTCTTCAAGTTGTTGCAATTGAAGCTTTGTCACCAAACCTGTTTTCTCCATCTCAAGGTTACAGCTCTTGACCGTCCAATAAGCATGGTGCTCTATTAACACTAGGAGGTGGCTTGCCTTACCAAACACAAGTCGATAAGGAGCCATCCCTATTGGTGTTTTGTAAATTGTTCTATGAGCCCAAAGAGTTTCTTCTAGCCAGCGACTCCAGTCCTTTCTGTTTGGTTGCACCATCTTTTCTAAAATTTGTTTAATTTTCCTATTTGAGATTTCAGCTTGCCCATTATTATGGCGATAATAAAGTGTAGAAACTCTATGCACAACATCCATGGTGCAATTGCAAAAATTATTGCTTTGATCACCTATGATGGCTCGAGGTACGCTAAACCTGTAAAAAATATTTGACCTAACAAAACTTGCAACAACTTTAGAATCAATAGCCCTAGTGGGTATGTCCTCCATCCACTTTTTTACATAATCAACAACAAGTAGAATGTAGACAAAACCAAAAGTGGTTGTTTTTGGCATTGTTCCCATAAATAGGTTGTTGAGACATCTCACTCCTACGAGTGATTGTTGTTCTTGTTATTTGGCATTGTTCACATGTTTAGTAAGTCTCAAAAGCATCCTTAAATAAAGTGGGCCAAAAGAAACTCGAGTCTAAGACTTTTCTTGTTGTCCGTTGAGGACCAAAATGTCCGCTTACCTAAGAGGCATGACATATATGAAGAATGGATTGAGCCTCATGGTGGGGGACACACCGCCTAATCACTTGGTCACTATAGAATTTCCATAAATATAGATCATCCCACACATAGTATTTGGCATCACTTTTGAGATTGTATATTTGTGCTCTAGATGCATCTGTAGGAAGAACTCCAACAACTAGATAATTAACTAAATCAACAAACCAAAGAGTTACCTCACACAACTAGAACGCTCATTAGGGAAGTCTTCTTGAATGGGGGTGGGGTCCTCATCCATTTTTATTATGCTCAAGTGATCTGCCACCATATTCTCAGCTTCATTTTTATCTTTAATCTCCAAATCAAATTCTTGGAGCAACAACGTCCATCAAATCAATATTGGTTTTTTTTTTTTTTCTGGTTTCTTCAACAAGAACTTTAGAGTTGCATGGTCAGTAAAAACAACTACCTTGGAACCTATCAAATATGCTCTAAACCTATCTAGAGAAAAAAAAGGCTAAAATGTTCCTTTTAAGTGGTAGTATAATTAACCTATGCAGAAACTAAAGTCATAGAAGCATAATAAATAACATGGACAACCCTGTCAACCCTTTGCGCAAGGAGTGCTACCATTGCAAAATTGGATGCATCACACATAATTTCAAAACGGGGTCCAATTTGGTGGCTGAATGATGGGAGTAGATTTCAGTGCTTTTTTTAAGCATTCAAACGTCATCTTGCATTTGTCATCAAAAGTGAAACTGACATCTTTTTGCAACAAATTTGACAACAAAATAGTTATCTTGCTGAAATATTTGATATAACGCCTCTAAAAACCTACATGTCCAAGGAAAGAACGAATCTCGTAGATGCAAGATGGGTAAGGCAAGTTAGAAATCACATCAATCTTGGAAGTATCCACTTTCATCCCATTTTTAGAGACAACGTGCCCCAAAACTATGCCATGTTCAACCATAAAATGACGTTTTTCATAATTCAACACAAGGTTAGTTTCAATGCATCTATGCAAAACTCTATCTAAACTATTCAAGCATTCCTCAAATGAGGAACCGTGCACAGTAAAATCATCCATGAAAACTTCTATACAATTTTCTATTAAATCAGCAAAGATATTGCAAAGGCCAAAAGGCATTGTAGTACATCAATTTGTCCGACAAATTAAAAATAATTTTAAAAATAGGTTTAATAAGCATTTTGCTCTTATTACCACTTAAGTAAGAAAGATTGTCATTTTGAATCTAGTCTATTTTGAGTTCATAAGTGTTCCCATTACATTACACCAAAAATAAAATAAAATAAAACAAACAAAATATTTCTTCTTCTTACTTATCTATAGAGGTAACAAATTACACACAATAAAAAAGATCATCCACTAGCCTCATTTCTTTTCTTTTTATGTTATTTATTTTTTTACTCTTTCACTTATAAAGATATGATCTTCATTCAGATTACACACAATAAAAAAGATCATCCACTCTTTTCTATTTCCATAATTTCTGCGAAAACAAAATAAAAATACATCAATTTATCTCATAGACACAAAGATTCAAACTTGTAGTCTATAAATTGAGGCAAAAGAGAGTTTATCAATTTATCTCATCCACTCTTTTTCATTTTTTTTCCCAAAAAATCAGGAATTACAAAAGAGAGTTTTTGTTGTTTGTTTCTGAAATCAACAAAGAAAAAGAGAGGAAGTGTTGTAAAAAAAACAAAGCAGAGAAGACCAAAAAAATTTAAAAATCTACCATCCTCATTCCTCAAATCGTCTCGTAACCAATAACAAACTCATTTCAACAACACAATCAACAAAAAATAACTTAAAAGATAAAATAGATAAGACAACCGTTACGATCTTCCAATTTAGCTGCACACCACACCGTCAGCTCTATCTTTACCGTGGCTGGTATCTAGAAGTACTTTTTTTCCTCTCTTCATGTTTGCTTTGCTTTTCAAACTTTATATTAATGGAAAATGTATGCATCATTCTATTAGAAACTAAGATTTTGAACTAGAGTTTGATTTGTTGGAAGATGAAAACTTTGTTTTGTTTGTGATTGGTGGTTTGGTTGAGATCCTTTTTATTTGTTTATCTGATTTTTGTAAAACTTGTTTTAGTTAAGACTTTATTTCTTTGTTTATTTTTATGTTTTAGTTAAGACTTTATTTCTTTGTTTTTATTTTAATTATTTTGTAAAGATGTTACTGCATGCTATCACTACTGGCTGTTATCCCTATTATTATTTTGTTAGTTTTCGTATAAGGATGTGACTGTAGCTTGCCATCCATACTTTTCTTCTGATACTCCACTGCTATTATGTTTATCACGTTAACTAGTAATCAACATGTGTTTATATGATGCTACTATGTTAATATTTTATCCCACTTAACATAAATAATAATCATTTAATCTAAATAATTATGATCATGTAATATAATTAATTTTATTTAAACATAAATAATTATGGAAGTAATTAAATAGCAATAAATATCATTATACATGTGAGTAGTGTTAACCAATTTTTTTTTCTTTGGTTTGTGCTATTTAATATTAAAATGAGTTTTGTTTTCATCACTTATTTAATTAAAAAATATTTTGAAAGAAGCTTACACTTGTAAACAATATTTTTGGTTCCATTATTAAAAAGTGTTTTCGTTTATTTAACATATCAAGTTACAAGTTCATATATCTCTTTTGCTCTTATTTTGTTTGTGTGTTTATTATTGATTTCATC
>PGTU02011567.1:0-42928 GCA_002896215.2 Cicer echinospermum | reverse complement strand
GATGATTTACTGAACTAAATCTCAAATGAAGTTTCAAAAGGTATTGTAATATGGCATATGTTGGATGTTGCAATGATTTTTTGTTGGGTTTAGAAATTGCTTGCAAAAATATTCATTTTTATCCAAACATTAGCCATTTCAGCAAGTATTCTTTTCCTTCTTATTTGCTTATTTTCTACCATACACGTGTACATAATACTAATATTAACTATTAATTTATTTATTTATGGTTGAAGTTATCCACTTTATCTTATAAATTCGAATTACTCATTTAAGAAGAGTTTTGTTTCAAAAACTAATATCACTTAATACTTCATGTCGAAGATTTGAATTTAGACTTTTCTCTAATAACATCTGACCAATAATTTGAATAAGAATAGTTAGGATTGACCAACAGATTTATAAAAAAAAAAAAAAGACACAGGACTTAATATTACTTTAAAGCTTCTATTGCTTTTTATCATTTCTCTCCATTTAAATTCATTTTTGTTTTCTCTCTTAGAAATATTAAAGTTCCAAATTCTACTGATTTAATGTACTATGTAAATCACCTCATGAAACAATTTAATTTTTTATTTGTTAAAACATAAAAATAAAATTTTGACAAAAAAAGAGACTTAAAAGAAAAATATTCAAAGAAAAATTTTTAATATAAAAGTAATGTTTCTAAACAAAATTAAATATTCTTTATTTATTATATCATGAATTAGGGTCTACATTCTACACACTACTTCGGAGTAAATCCCATCTATACATGAAAATAGTAAATGGTATAGATTTAAAAACTTATATTAAGTTGATGTGTGGTCACAATCTTTTAAAAACAAAGGATAGGATCTAATACTCAAAATGGAAAGAGACTTCTTAAACAACAGATGAACAGATATTGACAAGTAACAACGTATGACTTTGTCTTAAAAGGAATTCAACTGAACTTCTTATAAAATATTTGTTTAGATTATAAGTGTCCTTCCAAAATATAAAATTATTTAATTTCATGATCCTTATTTGTTAGTTTGTTCATAGTGTTGCTATCACGACCTCACATGATCACATCAAATCACACATCTCTCCTAAATGATACACTCCCCTACACAAACTAATTTGTTAGTATCGTTTGCATCGTTCTTCTTTAGTGAGTCCAGATTGATGATTTTCGTTGTTATGATTAATGTCATAACTAGAAATAATCTGAATTATTCTTTTGATTTGGTTTTATTAAAACTTTCTGAACTTATATATATTATTGAATTAATGGGCTACTAGTGAGACAAAGACAAATAATTTGTAATCGAAGACATTTAATGAATTGGATTTAATTAGTATATATAAATGCTAACATTCATGTTTATGTGTGGATGAACTAAAGCATATTAATATAAGGGACTTGAACATAAAAAAATATAATGGTTGTTTTTTTTATCAAAATAAATAAATAATATAGTTTTCAAAGGGTTTATTCCAATTTCTCTTGTTCTGGAATCCAAAAATAATACATTATTGAGCATAATTGATTTCCGATTTTGCACACTAATCAAATCATATAATATATTAACACAATTTCAATTATTATATTGACACATACACCTTATATGATGTTATATTAATTATATAACATAATTTAATAATATGACGTGACCCTTTATAGTTCATTCATTTTCTCCATTTTTATACTATTTGTCTATATCTCTATGATTAAAAAATCAGTAATAAAAAATATAACTCTCATTCTTACCACAAACAATCCAATGATTCATAAATTAAAATAAATAAATAAATATTGAAATAAACAAATCCATAAATTAGCAAGCTTTGAAAAAATTCTAAGATGTTTAAAAAAATTAAAAATGTTAGTTAATAATTAGAATATTATAAAAGTATAATAGACAATTGGTGTACTTTTTTTACTTATAGTCATTTGGGTAATATTCTAGTTTTTCAATACAATAATTATTTTATTTTGGTATTACAAATATATTTATGATAATTGTCATGAATAACAAAGACATTTACTAACTTATGGTTGACGAGAATAATCAGAACAAAAAGTAATTATATTATATATATATATATATTATATATATATATTATATATAAATATATATACACATCATTGCTAACATACACATACATTCTATTTCTTATAGGAAAATAATATTCTATAATTATTGAATGTTTAGAACAAAATAAAATATCTATAAACAATCACCATATTTTTTTTAACCATATTTTTAAGAGTAAAAATCACTTGTATTTTATTACAAACTTTTTCATTTCATTTGTTCTTTTTTTATAAAGTCAACTTACAAATATTGAAATTGTTCTAGTTAAATTGATACATCATAAATATCACATTTAAATATTGAAATAAACAAATCCATTTAAATTAGCAAGCCTTTGAAAAAAAATAACATTAAAAGATGTTTAAAATAAAAATAAAAATGTTAAGTTATAAATTAAATATTATCAAAGTTTAATATACAATTGGTGTACATTTTTTTCTTATTAGTATTCGGATACATATTATATTTTTTGAATACAAAATAATTTATTTTATTTTGGTACAACAAACTATTCATCTATATAAATTGTTCATGATAACAAAGACATTCACTAGACTTATAGGTTAGACGAAGTATATATCAATGCTAACAAACACATACATTCTATTTCTTATAGGAAAATAATATTCTATAATTATTGAATGTTTAGAACAAAAATAAAATATATATATAACAATCACCATATTTTTTTTAACGCATATTTTAAGAGTAAAAATCACTTGTATTTTATTACAAACTTTTCCATTCATTTGTTCTTTTTTAATAAAGTCAATACAAATAATTGAAATTTTTCTAGTTTTAAATTGTATCATAAATATCACTTTTATTTATTTTTTTTTTTCTTTCAAATTACACCCATGAGCCATATTTATTTATATATCCAAACGTAAGCGAGTATTAGATAGTTTTCAGTCTCAATCGTTAACATAGCATGAAACAAAAAAGTTTATATAATGGAGTGCGAAATTATGAATGGTCACGACCTCCATCATTATAGGTTTGATATTTTCACATTTGATTTTTAATTAATACCTTGTTTAACATTTCTTAATTCTCAATTATGTTAATCAAACTAATTTGGAGTATGGTTTGCTTGTGATTAAAGATTATTTGAATCAATTAAATGCATTTGGTTTTGGCGAACCTTAAAATAGATATAAATCTCCAATTATAAGCCCTAATTGTTTTGTTTCTTTATAATTTCAAATTTTTTAACTAATACTCTAACAATAATAATTTTGTTTTAGATTATCAGAAAGAAAAAAAAATTATGTTAGAAAAACATTTTGTGTTTTATTTACATTTGTACAATAAGCTCCATGTGAATCACTCTAATGAAAAAATGCTAGGTAGTCTTCATACTAGATTGCATTACACTTAACATATTGATTTTACTATTCTCAGTTTTCTGCATTTTGGACTGAATGTGTTTAATAAACTTTCAGCAATATATAGAAAAACGTAAAATAGATTTATCAAAAGTGATGCTAAGGGAAGAGATGATAGGGTAATTGAAATGGGATACTGATTCTTCAGACTAATGACACAATAACTTTTGTAAAATATGAATTGATGATTCAAGGCAAAAAGTCGAAACAGGTAGAATCTCCATTCAAAAAAATTTGGACTTTATCCAATAATTTTACTTTAATGTCTCTACCTTCAACGCCACCATTCAAATGTCACTCCTCCAACGCATGTATCTCTCTTCAATCTTTCGGAGTAGTTTATATATCTTTTTTTGTTTTACTTACATCAGGCAATGGGCTTTTGTTGTGGAGCTTGATAACATGTAAAATTTACAAAAAATTTGCATTCTAGGTCCTTTTTTTATTTTATTTTATCATGGAAAACAACATCAAGTTTCTATGGAATTGTTATAAAGCGAGTTCTTTCACATTTTTATTTGTTTTATTCTTTTCATTAAAGGACATATATGTTTACTTTTTTTAATTTGATTTATTGTTGACATATTATTGGGTTTTATTTAAGGAAAAATGCTAAAAGTGTCTGAAGAACTTTTTATGACACTAAAAATGGAAAAATAATCTTGAAAGTTGTGCTTCAACTCCTTTATAATTTTAAATTTTTATTTTTAATTTTTCACACAATACTTGTCTTTTATTTTTCTTTTTAACTCCTAACAAGTTCCAACATGATCTTTTTGTTTAATTGATGATGGAAAAAAAAATCCAAATGAGTTTATTGGAAAAACAAGATATTATAAACAATTGTATTGTAAAAAAATCGATCACCAAAGGAAAAACTTATACTTTTTAAAGGTTGATTATATTTCTTTACTTTTATTAGATAAGTGGGTGACTTTTGTATTCCCATTATCTAGTATTAACATTAATTTAAAGAGTTGTGTCCGTCCAACTTAGCATTTTTGTCTGAACAAGAATCTACGCCAAAATCTTTTGAAGGAGTTGGATCATAATTTCTCTAATGAAGTTGAAACTAGATATATGACTAAAGTAGATATCTCCTCGTTTACTATAGATATGACTAAGTAGTCCTTATATAAGGCTCGAGTAATTCTCACCTTCTTGGTTAGCTTTTGGGATTGAGTTAGGTCTTAACCCAAATTTTAAACACGATATTAGAGTCTATTACAGATTTATAGCGTGAAGGGTGTAAAACTGAAGTTCTATGTAATACTATATGTATATACACACAAATGTCCATGTGATCTCTTAAAATTAAATAGGATCTAGAGATTAAATGGAAGAATATTACCTTTGTTCCTCTCCAAAGCTGCTTTATTTTGCTATGACACATATCAAGGTCAACAAGGTTCATCCAATTGGTCTCCAACTGACAATGACTCGAGACATTTGAGACCAAGTGGAAGTTGTAATTTAGTTAATATCATGAGCAATCTAAGATTACCCATATTTGCAAAAAACTTCAGGATTTGCTTCAAATGGTTCACCTGATTAGAACTACAACTTGAATGGATTCAGTTCCCTTTAAAAATATGAAAATGAAAACAACATAAGTAATAATGAGAGTTTAAACTCTGTACAAATTCATTTAAAAAAACTTATCTTATTATTTCTCAATACTTGATCAATGTTCCTCGAGAGACACAACATATTCCGCTTCCAGCATCATTAAGAGATTAATGGAACACAATATTTTTACCCATTTCATGAGCAAATCATCATGCATCACCAAATGCCAACCATCATAAGTTATTAATGATTTTTCAACCAAGAATGTGAATATCAATCATGGATTAAAGACCACAATTTTTCATGAACAACTATCGTTGGGGCTCCGTTTGAAAAAACATGCAATATCTAGAAAATATCGCCTTTTCATATCCCGTAAAATCCATCATAACTTATTCTTCAGTGTCCATGTAATATCATTTTGCAGATCATGCTGCAACATTTTCAAAGCATCTTCCATATAGATTCCCTTCTTCCACAGAGGAATGAACCCAACACTTTGAGTGCCAAAGGAATACCTCCAGCACATTGAACCACCCGTTTTGAGAAATCTACGAAGCTTCTTCCAGGTTTTTCCTCTTCTAAAAGCTTTTTGACTAAAAAGTTGAAGGATTTCACCACTGTTTAGGATTAGAGCATTCATAACTTTTCACAGAACACCTAGTGATACTAGGAGAGGCTTGTCTCTAGTAGTTATTATTACCCTGCTCGTTGGACCAATCATTCTTGCTTTCCAGCTAAATTATGCAGTTGGATATCAGAACGTAGATCATCAAGGACAAGGAGAACCCTTTTATGAATAAAAGATTATGTATTTGTCTCTCTTCCTTGGTCCAAACTTTCAATTCGCATGCTGTTTATATTTAGATGAGAAAACAATTTTTCTTTGTAAACAAAGCATACCATCTCTTTCACTAGAAACCTCTCTAACGTTCTCAAGAAAACAACTAAAATCAAATTGGTTATGGATTTTCTTGTACACTAGTTTGGTTAGAGTTTGTCTTTCCTATGCCACTCATGGCCCATATCCACACAAAGCGAATTTCCCTCTGACTATGTCCTTAAAAGTGAAACACACGCTGCTCATCCTTGAATCATTCCAACCATTTCATCATCATATGTGGCCAATTTAGGTTGTAAAATTTTCATACTTCTGCAACAATTTCTTCAATGAGTTATGTTTCACGCCTATAACGAATAAATTTGAATGAGTTAACTAATATTTAACATGAATAATCAAGGAACAAAATTTATCAGGATCCATGAGCAAGTACCTATTTTGATTATGGTTTCATTCTATATTTTTATTTATATAGCATATCAACTTGCATAAAACACTTGAAAGAAATTTGATAGAGGAAAAAGCTATGACATTTCCATAAATTATTATCAACTTGTTTACATAATAACTTACTGCTTCAATAAAAATAATTTGTCCGACCGATCAATTTTACTTTGTTACAAAAATATCTTATGAAAAATGTTTATGATATAAATATTATAATTTTTTATTTAAATGAAAAAAAAATAGTAAAATTAAATAAGAACATAAAAATAACTACGCAAAAGTGTAATTAATTACCTAAAATAAAATACCTATCAATAAGCCATTAAGTAAGTTATTAATGTGATGATCCAACATGAACTACCGACCCTTGGAGCTCGAGCCCAGAAAAGCTCTGCAACCTCCGTCAAGGCCTCTTTCCACTTCCGAACTTTTTTACTATCATCTCCAAACCTTTCTCCATGCTTAACAAAAGCATGTGCGAAAGATCTCGCTGGTGCCTCACATCGGTGGGGTCTACATCGTAGAAGACGGGAAAACATGGCGACCGAATTGGGACCAGATCGGAGGATGACGAGTAGCTCATCCAAGCACCACCGCGAAGAAAGCGTAGTCGGGAGAGAGAGATTGCTCGATTGCATTGAGGAGCTCTGGGCGCAATAAGTTCTCCTCTCTGAGGATCGTAAGACACTTCCATTTAGATAGGAAGAATCAAAATTCATACACTTTCTTCTCTGTACAATTATGGAAGTAGTTGAAAATATCAACACTTATGAAGAAAAATTAATGTTAGGCCAGACCCAGCCCACATCACAGTGCTAGTCCCACATCGTTAACACATAGCAAAAACTCAAGTATTTATATAACCATTGCAAGGAACAACAGTCACGACCTTACTTGAACAGGATCTGTTCTATAGGATCGTACTACTGTGTCCTTATATTCTAAGGAGACAGGAACCTAAAATCTGGTGGATGAATCATGACCGTCGATCAGAGCGTGATTAACGGTTCTGTGATGGGAGCTTTGGTGACCATTGCAGTTGGCTGTAGAGGATCGTTCTCAGCTTCACTTGTGAATCTGGGATGGTCGCACGGTTGTCTGACAGATTTCAATCTTTTTTTTTGCGTTGTCTTTTTGATTCCGTTCGTTTTCCGGTGAAGAAAGTAACCCTAAACCTCTCTCTGGACCGCTTCTTTCAACTGGGTCGCTTCCGTGTCCAGAACGTCGTCGTCAAAACACACGACCGTCATATAGGTTGGTATCGTATTTTCAAATTTGGTTTTTGGTTGTTCAAACTTAATTGCACGGCTTGTTTAAATTTCAACTCTGATAATCAAATTACGTTTACAGTATGTTTGATTGTCATTAAAGTGTTTTGGATTCAGTTATCCATTTGGTTTTGTAAAACCCTAAGATAGACAAAATCCCCAAATTATGCTCTTTTTTTTTATTTGAATTTAATTGTTGGTTTAGTTTAATTGATGTTAATAAGAATCCAGATGAGTTTATGGAGATAGTTTGAACAACTGCATTGCAAAGAATTAGATCTCCAAAGCAAATTTTGGTGCTTTAAAGGTTGTTTCAGTTTCTTGATTTTATATTAGGTAGGTGTATGATTTTTGTTTTCATTCTGTGGTATTTCACATAATTTTCAGATTTGCTTTTTAGTCCAACTTAGCATTTTCTGTTTGGGGAGTAATTTGCGTGAGAGCATGTTTTGGAGGAGTAGGATCAGAATTTCCCTGATGAGGTCGAAACTTTCGGAGAGAGCCGGTCTGGTTTTCGCTACTGTAAGTGTTACTTATTTGGTCCATTTCTTTTAAAAAAAATAATAACCAGTCAAACAATAAAAGAAGGAACTATTTTTGTTCCCCATAGTTTGTTTTTTTTGTAGTTTTTTCATCAACACAAATCTTGGCTTTATTGCATCTACGATCTATGTAAGGGTTAAAGTTGAGAATTGAATGACTTGTGTTGATGTTAAAGCTGAGAATTGATGACTTGTGTTGATTCTGATGCATTTTGATTATTCTATAATTGGTAGCATGGAACTATCAATACTTATCTCTCTTTTTGTTGCTTTATTTTTTATATGTTCTGTATAGTGATTACTGAATTTCAGCACTGTTGTTATTCATGTAGCTCTCGTTTTATATAGAATGCCTTTATTATAAGCATCCTTTTATGTGTATGTGGAAGTTTTATATTTAATGAGCATGAAGTGTTAGAGAAGAGTGGAGATTTTCTAAAGTTGGTAAACTTCCTCCGATTGAAGAATTTGCAAATGGTATTCCTTTTGATGAGTTTAGTTGAAAATGTCATACTGGAGTTAGTTTCAAGAAATAAACTTGCAATGGTTAGTCAGTGTAACCTTCTTTTGATTTGTTTACAAGATTTTATATAAAGCTTCTGCTTTAGCTCCGGTGTTATCAATTGCTGATCGCAGAGATAAGGATTTGTTTCAAAATTCCATTATAACAGTGCTATAGCCCGCTATTTGACAATATTTTCTACTAAACAGCAATATCGCAGAACAATAGCGTCTTGTTTTAAATTCCGCTACACTATAATAGTGCTGGTATTCACAAAACTGTTTAGTTCTAATTGTAATTTGCTTGTTTTTCTAGCTTATAATGAAGTTATTAGATTAACCTTCATGATAAGAAATTCTTCAGTAAACAGTGTTAGTGCAAGCGAGTATAGTGTGAAAACTTACTTGGTGGTCTTGTTTCCAAGACGCTCCAATGTTTTGTGAGTTACTTGAATTTTTCGCGTCAACTCCAAGATTATGTTTCTTAAGAAGTCTTATGTGCATTTCAATTACTTTGAGCTGCAGCTATGTATATGGAAATTTTAAGTCTTTTCTGAATGTTCCTCCTACTCATGTCATCTGTTGTCTTTTTTGCATGTATCCTTTAGGTGCTCTCCATAATAACTGTAATTTACTCCTTCAAATAAGGTTTCTTAGGTTAATTCTTAATTAATATGCTGCAGGCTTTGGTCATGTATTGTTTCTAGAGCTACGAAAGAGACTTCAAAATGTTGGCATTCGCTCTATTTTCTGTGGGGAGACAAAGAATCTGAAGATTTTGGCTTAACAGGTAACTTCTAACAAAATTCTCTGGAGTTTTTAGAAGATCTTAGTATTACAAGTATAGAAACTGAGAGAGCATTCATGATAGTGTGTTAGTTAGAGTCAGAGCAGAATATATAGTTTTTTAACAAACTGCATTGACTCTAACACAAAGTCTTTGAGAAGATACTGTGGATTGGGCTAAGGACAGCTGGCCCAATGCCACACTACCGAAGCAATACTAAAGACAATACAGTTTATTCCTAATACACAGAGTTGATTTTTGTTGTTTGTTATATTATGACTGATTGTCATTCATTTTTTAGTCTAAGATTATTCTGTAAATTCGTGATCAAACTTGCAAGAATTTCATTGTGTTTGATTTCTTGTTATATCCTTGCAAGAAAAACTTTACATTTCTGCCAAGAGGCCATTTAATAATATAGTATGATAAATATTTAATGATATTAATACAGTTTGCCAAATTTACAAATTTAGATGCATAGCTTTTTAATCATTAAAAGATGCTTCTTTAGTTCTGCGTTACAACATTTTCTCCCACAAATGTAGGGTTTTCATCAATAGCACAGGTGGATACCAAAGGTAGAGAGGGCTGATATTCGCAGAGCATTATGCTTCCCGGTGGTTCAACTCTGATGGTTTGCCCTCTAAGGAATGAATTGTTAGATGACAATGCTAACTCTGGAAGTCTCTCCCCTCACTACCTCGTCAGAATTCCTCTACACCTGCAATTGTTGAAAATGAACAGCTTGAATTTTCTGGGGGAACTACTCATTGATTTGAAATCTTCCCATATAACAGACACAAATCAAAGTCAACCTAAGGCTTTGGTAAAAGATGGATCTTCAAGCGGATATGGAAAACTTAGTGGTAATTTTTTTCTGGAATTAGAAAAAAGTAAATAAAATATTCGATTAGGACTATTTGGTTCACAGGACTGATGTCATCTTCCAGTTTATTGGCCTCTGGTGTCCATTTAACCTTTGTAAATATTTATACAAAATTATAAACATTAATAATACTCTATAATTAAGTTATTAAACACTAAGTTTTTTGTAATATAGCTTAAATTTAAAGTTACTAATATCGTATTAAATATATAAAATAAAATATTTTATTGATTAATAAGCCAAGAAAAATTACCACAATGTACTAACATAAACATTTAAGCAACCGCTCATTTTTTTTAAAACATTAAAAAGTAAGTAAAATTAAGTCAATTATTTAACAGTCTAACAATTATGTTTAATTTGTGATTAAAAACATAGTTTTGTTTCTAATAGTGATGTTAAAATATTTACCCCACTAACTATATTATTATTATTATCATCAATCATTTGAAAATCCCGTTTGAGTATACCTTGTTTTATTTTTTTAGTTGTTATTCTAGTTGATAATAATCAGGTAGTAAGTAGTACACTAGAGAGATCGAAAAGGAGAAAAAAACACATATATTCATGGGAAGGAGAAGAAGAATACGTCAAAAGAAAAACCCTAATAAAAATTGCTGAAAGACAATTTGAGATGTTCAAAAAATAGGGTAAGAGTAATGACAAATGTTAAGTTCAGTGTTTTTAAATTGTTTTTTGTAACGTAACATGGTGCTATTTTTAGTTTTTCATTTTTAGCCAAAAAAATAATTAAAAATAAAAAAAACAAACACTGTTTAAAAAACCTGCAACATCATTTTGGACTTAAAAAATAGATTTTTTTATACAAAAAAAATCTATAACAAATGCACTCATTATGGATGAGGTAAGCTCAGAGTTGTTATATGATCGCGAGATATCAGTGGGAGTGAGTTAGTTAAGGACTTGTACGTAGAGCTTTGACTAAAAAGCTGTTTGGGATGACCAACATAAAAATTAATGTATAAATTAAAATATATAAAAAATTAAGTTGTAATAAACACAAAGTGAAATATCAAATAATTTAACTACTTGACTTAGGAATACCTGAAAGTCAACGCTCTTTAATTAACTTGAAATCATCAATAATAGACTCAGAACTGATACTCACAACAATTTTTCTTTCAATATAAATCGTCATGATATCTGTCAAAAAGTCAGCTTCCATCTTGTTTCTTAACTTAGATTTAATGATTTTCATTGTTGAAAAGATCTTTATGTTGTGGCAGTAGAAAACCAGAAGAGTCGTGATAAGACAAAGTAGTCTATCAATCAAGTAGAAATTTTGCGTCTTTTCAATTGCAACCAAACATGAGCACAATTCTTGGATAGTTGATAAATTCTTCAAATTTAAATTTTGACGAGCATCAACCAAGAAATGTTGGAGTTGAAAATTTCAAATTAATCTTCTCTTCCATATTGAAATCCACAGGGTAATATTTTTCAACTAGAGTGCAAATTTTTTCAATGTTAAAAGCTTTATAATTATCCTTAGGAGTTAAAGCACAACTTAGAGTTAACAAATCCATTGTTTGCTCACTAAATCTGTTATTCAACTCTTGTAATTGTTGATCAATGATAGTAAACAAATATTTCAACTATAAAATGACGCTCTATTGTAACTTGACCTTGTTGAAGACGAGAGCGTCCAAATCTTGTTGTTGAATGAACATCATTGAGATTAGGAATCTCAATATCATGTTTTTTCACAAAAAATCTTCACTTCAGTAAACAATGCATCCCAACCATCTTCTCTCAATTCTTGAATAAGATACTTTGTTGTTCCAACCAAACACATGACATTAACTATATCATGAAATTGTTGTTGTAAGGCTTGACAAAGTATATCAGTGATCCTCATAATTTCTTTCATCAAATGCAAGATAAATAAAAAATCAAACGCCGTCAAATAATTATAGGCACTATCACCATCCCCACATGTAGAATAATTTGCTCTTCATTTATATATATTTTATTTTTTAAAACAGTACAAGTTGCCTCATACATATTTATCAAGCTACAAATAGAAGAGAAATGTGTTCCCAACGAGTGTCGCCAGCTCGTTTCAAAGTACCAATTTGATTTTATACCTTTACCAATTACAATCTCATCAATTTCTAGCAAATGTGCAATTTCTTCTAATTGAGCAGCTTGTAACTCATCATGACGCTTAGTAGAAGAACAAACAACATTAACAACAAAAGTTAGCTTCTCAAAAAATTAATGAATTGGAAACAACTTCTCTTGATACAGTAACCAAGGCAAGTTGCAATCGATGAGCAAAACAATGGACATAGTATGCATAAGGACAATCTTTCATAAATAGTGCTTGTAAATCGTTCCATTCTCCTCTCATATTTACTAGCATCATCATACCCTTGACCACGCATGTTAGAAACATCAAGATTGTGTCGAGAAAGTAGATCACATACTTAATCTTTCAGAGTTAAAGCTGTAGTGTCTTTAACATGTGCCACAAAAAAAAATCACTCTTGTATTAAACCAACTTTGTCAAGAAATCTTAACACAAGAGACATTTGTTCTCTTTTTGATTCATCATGAACTTCATCTACAACGATGCAAAATTTGCAATCACCAATTTCTTCACATATATGTTTTCTCACCCTACTAGAAAGAATATGCAAAAGCTCTTTTTGAATTTGATGTGAAGTATACTTAAAATTATATGAAGCATTTTCCAACACAACTTTCACAACTTCATCATTGTAAGTTGTCCAGAGTTTTTATCAATTGAAGAAAATTGTCTTGATTTTTTTACCCGCTAGTTTCATCATGTCCCCTAAAAGCACAGGCTAGTTTCATCATTGAAGTGTTAACCAACGAACAATGTCAATTATTGTCTTGAGACGTATTCGATTCTTCAAAAAAAAATCTAAGCTTTGCACTTGAAAAGTATTCATAATATGTTCATCTTGGTTCAACAAGTCTAGACAAGCTTTCATTGCATTGTTGTGTGGTGAGCAAGGATTCATCTCTATGTGTTTGAGAAAGGCGCAAAATTTTCCATTTTTAATTTTCTTCCAATTTCTAAAAACCTGTAACAATGAAGACATCTGATCCGGGACGTCCACTTGGTCTTTTGCTAAATAGATAGCATGACAAACAATTTGCAGCATCTTTAGAATGTGAATATTCTAGCCATGAAGAAAATATGTTAAACCAAACATATTGAACCCGTCTTGGATGAACCTCGTTGCCAGATAAAGGAGGTTCATCTAAATTTATTTGATAAGGACCAAATTTTAGATAAGCTATTCGTATTGCATCCAATTTATTTGGTGGATATTGTCAAATTTGAATGCGCTTTTCGGGGTCACGTTCTAAACATCTCTCAAAGTCATCTTCGAAAACACTAGGAACCTTGGAAAGATGATTCTCATTTTCTTCAATTCTTGGATTCTCATATATAGTTTCAGATGTAGAAGTTATAATTTCTTCATATCTTTCATTCCCACAAATTTTCCTCTTGAAAAAAGAATCAATTCTTTTACTATTCTTTATTCTCACAAACTTCTCTAAATCAACCAATTTAGAAAACATAAAACATATTTTCAGTGAACCTTAAATAGAAAACAAAGTCAAACACCTTATATGCACACAAAAAAAAACTTTAAACACTTTATATAGACAAAAAATCAAACACCTTATATGCAATAAAAAAATTCATAAAAAATCAGCACTAACATCTAATTTGAAACAAACAAAACTCCAAACATCAATTCTGATGATAATACGAATTGAAATCCAAACCTTTTGAGTTTTGATGAACGGTCAACCAAGGCGGAGGACTGGGCGAGGCCGAGGCAGCGAGCAGAGGCAGAGCCGAAGGCGAGACGCAAAGCGGAGGAAGAGCAAGACACGGTTGCGAAGTATAGGCGAAATCATGAATCGTGTTCGCGGTTAGAAAGAGGGCCTTTAGAATCGTGTTTGCATTCAAAATCGTGTTCGCAAGAGGGAGATAGATGAAGACTAAATTTGGAAGAGAGAGGAAGAGAGATTTAAGTTTAAGGTATAATTATAATTTCTTAATTGTAATGAGGGTATTTTAGTCATTTTACCTTTTTTTTTTTTGGTGACCGCGTCCCCGTCCTTACCAAGCTCCACCTTTGTATGTAATGATATGCTTTCATAGCAATCGTTTAGATAAATTCGCGTGAAATTTTGTTTATTAGTTTGTAATCAAAGAACGTGTGATAAATTCATAATAAATCTTTAACATTGACACTAGAATTTTACCATATATGTTTATTGGCTGTGTGGTTGATTTCCCTTCAAAGTTGTCTTTACATAATATGAATGTTTTTAATGTGTTTGTTTACCAAAAATATATAAAATTTTATAAGGAGCAGTTAATTTTATGAGCATTTAATGCTATAGTGTGAAGAGACATGTGAATGTAGTGTAAGGATCATCTTGGAAATGTCATTTGAACATTATTCACTTTTGATGAAATAAATCCGAAATATTTACAATACAGAAATATTGCGGATCTCAAGATGTTACATATACCAAGAATTTGAACACAGATCTATAAGTATAGTCGAAATACGATAGTCAGTGGGAATGAACAAAGGACGAGTTAGGTCGAATTTGGTATGTCTCTTATTCAATCTCAATATTTGATCGGATCTAATTTTAAATTCAAACTCGTCTCTTTAACCAATCAAATTTAATGAGTTGTGAGTTTATTAAAGACAAAACGAAATAAAGACAAAATTGGATTAGTCTTAATATGAGACGGTAACTAGTAATCGTTAAATTTTTAGTTAAAAAAAACAATTAAACATAAATAAACTCATAATAAGTCACATATGGATCACACTTGTCAATTTGAGTAGTAAATCATAATATTGTTTTACAAATTATAATTACTAGTGATTAATTTTATTAAAAAAGGGTGAATCAACATAATCTAAATGATAATAAAAAAAAATCATTTGTCTTTAATTAATTTGAGACAAGATGGGTTAATCCAATGGGTAACTCGTACTCATCCTTAATTTTTTTTTTTACCGCTCGTTCTATTATTTATGAGATAAGACGAAATCGCATGACGAACCAAATCTTGTAATTCTTGGTAGTCATGATGCAATCTCTAGTTGACCATTTATCATGGCTAATAAGATTTAAGCTTTAAAATTCATTCTATTTTTACCAATTATAATTATCATTCAAGAGTCAACACACATTTATCAATCAAAACCTATTTACTTCCAATTTATATTTACTTAGCTTTCATTTTTCGTTTAATTTGGTTCATATATTTCAAAATACTCATTTTTTGACTTAAAACATTTTGAAATTGTTTAAAGAACCGACAATCAATTAGGAATAAAGTTCATTAACTTGCATAATCGTTTGAAAAAAATATAATTTTTAAAGTGACAAGTCTCAAATCTTTTGTTACCAAATTACATGGAGTTTGAAGAGTTTCAAGTAAAATAATGTATATATTAATATCTACGTCAACGAGATTTTCTACTATTTTTATGTTATCTCATATATTTTACTATTCTTGTATTATGTATTTTTTGTACATTTTTTTTTGTATTTATTTTATTATAATATTCTTTCCTTGGATTGTATTATATATATTTATTTATTTTACTCATTATATATTTAAACTTGATTACATGAAAATTGATAAAAAAGAAATTAGAATATTTATATTTAATAGTTTTTATAATATAGCTTATTTTAATTTAAAGTTACTAATATCATATTAAATATATATAAAATAAAAATATTTATTTAATGTAGACTAACATTTAACAACCACTCATTTTATAAACATTAAAAAGTGACAAAATTAAAGTCAATTATTTAACGATCTAAAAATTATGTTTAATTAATGATGTAAAACGTATTTTCCTAGAGTTATTTCTATTTGTTTTTTTGGACATAACCACCTTTACAGGTTGAGAGAAAAAAAAGGAAAGGAAAACAGATTTTGTGACTCAAACACTCAACAGTCCTCCAAAATATCCTTCAACCATTCTCTCTACAAACTAACAAACCTTCTTCAACCATGCCACAGATTGAACCTTCCCCGACTCGATTTCGACGTGGCAACTTCGTCTCAAGTTCGTTTTCGTTCTCTCTCTCACTTGCTATCTCTCTCTCCATAATTTTTTAGTTTAACATTACCCACGGAAGCTTTACGGTTATTTACCCACGAGAGTAAACATTACTCAAGACATTTCCGTGGGTAATAATTTTCCAAAGCCAATTAACTCTGGACGCGTGTTGTAGCTCGCGGATAATTCTTAACTGCTCGCGGGTTTTCCGTGGTAGCGTCCAAATCTGCCAAAATACATACAACGACATACTTTGACTTGACCGTAGTTAGTTCCTATTCTTATTTAAACCAGTTTTTGTGTTTCTAAAAAACAAAATCATTCACTCACTCACTCTCTCACTTATTTCTCTTTGAATTTTGATTCACCGGCCATAATGAATTCTGAAATGAAGCAGATCAGGAGGCCTCATCCACCACCTCACAACAACAACGTCGCCGATTCCGTTCCAAAGGAGAACCGTCCACCACCTCACAACGGCGTTGAAGCTCCCAAGAAGTGTCGCGGTCGCCACGGCACACCGTGAACTACGCTAACGTTGTTGGATTGAATCATAATCCTGGAAATATCTTTGGATTGGACTGTTCAAGAACAAACTCGCTCTTCAAAAAGCACTCGTTAAGTTAGTTCTTCTTCTTTACCAACTTCTTTTTTATTTTTGTTAATTCAAGTAATTATATTTACTTTTGAGTAATAATTATATAACCAAGTTTAATATTATAGTAAAAGATAAGGAATGATAAAAATTAATTACCAAAAAAATAATTAAGTCAGTTATTTATGGTTTGAAGGTTTGCATCATCTTATTGTGGCACAACACTGTATGCAAAGATAGCGAAGAAGATACCAACTAAGACAATACGCGATATAGTACTTCGACTCAAATGGATGCATGTAAGCTATAATATATACTTTCTTTATTATTCCATTGTTAAAAACATTTCCTTTTTCTTTAGCTAAATTAACTTCTAATATGGAACTATTTAAATAAAAATGTGACCATACAACATATTTGAATTTGTGTAATACTGCAAAGTTCTTTCTATTTTATTTTTTATGTTTATATTTTTGTCCACTATGACTTATATGTTTAGGGATTTTTTTTCTTTAGGAAAACGTTGTTCATATTTCAATGCAGTCGCCCGACTCGGCTGATCAATCCAAACATTCTCTCAATTCATCCTCCAGAAGATGTAAGGATGGACAATGATGATGGCATCTCTTTCAAAGGTTGGTTCCTTTCACAAATTTAAATCATTTGATGCTTGCATACATTATTTATCTCTTGTATTGAACTTTTTGCATTTTGCTTTTTTGCAGCCCATTGATGGTACCACAGGAGTTCAATCGGAGAAAATTCAACAAGCATTGGATTTGGTCGAATCAAATCTTGCTTCTTTGGATAATCCAAATTTAAAATATGTAAATATAAATTCTCCTTTATCTCACCTCAACTGATTTAATTTAATCAATTGTATATGAAAATGATATAGTTTATTTAATTTAACATTTTATGTCCTTTCCTTTTTTTTTTTTTAGGATAACATGGATCTTTACTTGCAAATCGAAAATAACTTTAATGAAGTTTTGAATGAGTAAGTTGTTGTAAACTGTTTTTAGTTTTTAACTTACAACTAAATTAAATTGAATGTTGTTATCTTCACCAGCTTGGATCTATTCTTGTTATGTTTCGCTTTCAAAGAATTATTAATGTTAATTTGTTTTAATATAACTCAAAGTAACACAATTTCTTTCTTTCTTGTTTTTCAGTGCAAATATCACGAAAAACACAACTTTTTCGTGTTAGTTTGAATGAAATTCCGAACAACATCATACTTTCATGGATAAATTGCCATATATTGATTCTGGATTGAAGTTGAACCGACATTTACCAAAGAAGAAAGAACGCAACAAGATGACAAACATCTAATTGAATTGACCTTCTATTGTAGTTTTTGCACTGTACTCTTTTTCCCTTCATTATGGTTTTGTCCATTTGGTTTTCCTGATAAGGTTTTTAACGAGGCAGTTGCTCATCTTGTTTCCTTGGGTATTGGTCTAGTCCCCCCAAGTCTTTTCCTTTCATGAATTTTTGAGGTGTTGCAGATGATGATTAAGGATTAGGGGTGCCAACCTAATTGGGATGCCTTCCTCTAAAATATGGAATGCTTTGGTGAGTATATCATTTATGGCAAATTTGGCGAGAGCTCAAGATATTGCAACAAGCTTAGAGACGACGAGATTCCAAGGGTATTCATTCATCAAAAAATGTAATATATGAAACCATGACAAAATATTAGGAACAGCTTATGGAGCTGGAACCACCAAAATGCTAGCTGAAATCAAGATAACCACCGCAACAAAAACATAAATATATAGAATATTATTTAAATAATGTAGGTCTCTAGTGTTTAATTAATGGAATTAAATATCACTTTCAAAACTTATCTCCAAATTTAATAATAATAATAATAATAATAAATAAAAATAATAATAATAATAATAATAATAATAATAATAATAATAATAATAATAAATTAGCTTTAAAGATGAGAGTGTTCAATTATATATATATAATATATATATATAAGATATATATATATATATATATATATATATATATATATATATATATCCTACAACCGAAAGACCTTATATACTCTAATAGAAAATTAAATGAGTTTGCATCTCATTTTTAAAAGTTAATTTAAGGAATAAGATTAATCAAATACATATATCCATCCAATAGTCCAATTCCAAAACTTTGATAATATAATATGCGACTCTAGCATAATTATGGATCTAAGCATCAAAATTTTAAACAAATTTAATTTTCTTGTTTTTATGTAAAAAAAAGACATATATTTACTAACTAGCCCATAATTAAAATAGTTATCTTCTAACAATATTAAAGAATGAATTTAAAGTTACATTGATTTCTCATGTATCAATCGTTGACTTTTCAGATGTTTCTGCTCCATCTCTTGTTTAATCTTATCAATTTTAGTCTGAATTGCATCATTGTATGATTGATCAGTATTGTTGTAGCTAAATGAAGACGTCTCAACCTACGATCCTGATGATCCTTTTTTCAATGTAACAATAGGACTCCAGTATTGTTCACCCGACTTATATTTTTCCCTCCAATCGTCTTAATCCACTTGGTGCAATTAATAGCTCTCATATCCTATAAATCAGGTCAATTTTGATGAGAAAGATTTGCTTGTCTTGTACGAACTTCATCCATAGCTTGGTTAAAAGATTGTTGTGTATATAAAAAATAATTTAAAGCTAAGCAAATTAATTAAAGATAATATTATACTAAAAATAAAAATTAATTACATATATAAATCAATTTTTGAAAAACAATATCTACATTAGCATTCTTGACACGATTAGAAATAAAATCTTATGTACCTTTTTTTATGGGTTACAATGATAACCTCGTAATTGTGGACTGATATTCAGAATAAGTCAGGTCATGTTAGATTTTGAAAGGCCTTAACTTGACCTACGATTAATTTTTTAGGGCTAAGCCTGACCTACGGTCTATCATAAACTTTTTTTTTTCCAGTCTGACCTGACGTTTTTAAAAGTCTACATGACCTAAAAGTCTATTTAAAAGCCTTATTCACATTAATACATTTAAATGTTATAATTTACATTTTTTAAAATAGGCTAAACTAGACATTTATATACAAGAAAAACTAATAAAATTATAATCAAATCTAATAAATAATAACTAGCAAGTCTGCAATGCAACAACCTTATAATAAAACAAAAAAATAAAATGAATTCATAATTAGTCCCTATACACATATCAAACTACATGATGTTTTATCCATACCAATTTACATGATGCTCTACCCATACCACATGATACTCTCCACATACCAATATACATATATATTAAATAAAAAATGATTTTTCTAACAAAATAATTTTAAAAAAATATGAAACAAACACCTTTTAAACCCTAAAAATTGATTTTTGATTTCAAAGAATATATTTTATCCTGAAACAAACGCACAAATTATTACCTCTAAAGCAAATCCTCTCAAACAAACTAGAACATATTCAGTATTAATATAATTAATATTATTATCAACTCTGAAACACTTCTAAAGGGACTGAACATATTTTATGCATTTTTTATACTATTTTTTTTTACAAATTGGCATATACTGTTTTGATTTAAGATTTATTTTTATTTATAAAACCTAAAATTATAACAACTTCAATGGAGTTTCTAGACGATTTTTAAGAGGTTTTACATAGGCTAACTTTATTAAAGGAAAAAAAAAATAAAAGAAATTTTTTTTTTGAAGTAGTAAATATTTAAATTTTACATAGTATAATAATTATATAATAATATGAACGATTCAACTTGATAAGAACGGGAAGAATATGGATCGACTAATGAATATGTAATGACTACTGAGTGATGACCTAATTGATAAGTTTTAAAATAGAACATAATAATTAATAAATAATAAAAATATATATAGGCCAACTTGTCAGACGTAATATGTTTTTTTTTATAAGCACGAGGCTGACCTATTTAAATAAATAGGCTTTAAAAATAGCTTGAGCCTAACTTTTTTATTAAATAGGTCAGACCAGACCATATGCCCCTAACGGACAACCTAACCTATTCACATCCCTATTTGCCGCTCTCTGATGCTATGTTTTTCTTTTCTCTCTCATATATTTGTTTAAATTCATTTGATTGCCAATATTCACACAACATTTTCCAAATTGACTATCTAATCTATTTGAGACATTTCATGTTGTTGCACATATCTCGTTGCAAATGAGAGAGACGCTCATCACATATTTTATTAAAAACATCAATCACATATAGTTCATGCTCAACTTTCCATGTACACAGATCGAATCAATTACAATAAATTAACACTACGTTTTTTAGGACAATATAAAGTAGTGTAACATATTTTGTAAATGTGTTGAATCACGCCGTAAAAATTACATTCATTGTTTTCAGTGAAGCTGTTCATGCACACTGCACTGTTTATTATTTCTCGCCCTTCAGTCCACGAATGAGTATGCAATTTGTATTCATTGACATAGTAAGCGTGTCATGATTTGAATGATGAATTAGGGTAATTTGATAGGTTCATCTTAAGGTACAAACACGAGAAAGGGGATTGAATTGTGTTTGATAAAGTTGATAACTTTGTGCTAATTTGATGAAGGTTGGTTGGTTTTTATAAATTACTTAGATAAGAAGCAATCAGATTCAGAAGCACTAAAAAATGAAAGCATAAATAATTTGACACATATATTTATTCTGGTTCACACTTATTTGGCTACGTCCAGTCTCTTAGTTCAAAAGGCTTTAATCCACTAGTTCAAATACCTTGAATTACAAAGCACCTAACCCTCCAAGCCGGTCTTTCCAAACAGTCTGACAACCTCAGACTTTTGAGTAACTAACCACCTTGACCCTACAAGCCAAGTCTTCTCCTAACAACCTGACAACCCCATATTAAAGAATGAACTAAACCACTATCGGGTTGGATACAAAAGATTGGAATTTGAGTACTTGCTTCTAACGAAGCTGATAATAATAATAACTTTCACATTCTAAAAAAAGAACACTAAAAAAATATTTCTAACTTGAACAAGTGTTTCTCTCTTTGAACTCTAAGATGAAATAAAAAAACTTTGAGCATGAATTCTTCTACTCTTTTATGCTTTTCGATACTTTTCTCCTTTAGTCTTGAGTGTGTATTTATAGTGAAAATTTAGGCTTCAGTTTAGTACTTGTTTAATTACAAATTGTATTTTGTTCATATTGAGTTTGTAAATTCTTCAAATTGATTATATTTCTATTTTGTTTAGATTGAGTTTGTAAACTCTTGAGATTGATTCTGTTTTATTTTTGTTCAGATTGCGTTTGTAAATTCTTCAAATTGATTATGTTCATATTTTGTTGTGGATAAATCTTGATCAAATCTTCATCAAATGTTGATCAAATCTTCTTCAAACATTCTTCAAATCTTGACTATATCTTCTTTTCAACTTGGTCAAAATATTATAAATATGAATCAAATCTTATTTTATATTTTCATCAATTATAAATTTTGAACAAAATCTTATTTTAGATTTTCTTTAATTATAAATTTAAATAAAATCTTATTTTAGATTTTCTTCAATTATAAATTTGAATAAAATCTTATTTTAGATTTTCTTCAAAAACATAAATCTTCTTTCATACTCTTTGAAGTCAAATATATTATTGTTATAAAATATTTTTGTTAACATCAAAACTCTAAATGTAAAATCAATTTGGTTCCAAGATGATCAAGTGTTTGTTTAAAGGAGTTAGAGGCATGAGAGAAACTCGTTGTTTAAACCATTGTGGAAATTGAAATATATTTGGGAAGAAGCTTGTTTTTCACGTATTTTCTGAAACTTAAAAATTCCCTAATATAATAAACAAGTGTTTGTTTTAATATATAATTATTAAACTATATATAAATATATTAAATTAAAAAATAACTCAACAAATTAAATTCACCCTAAGTAAGGTTGAACTTTAGTGCAACTGATTAACACATGAACATGTGTTGAATTAGATTATTTCTTATTTGACCAATAAGTGGACACTCTGCCATGATGACGATCAGGAACACCAAATACTGATAAGGCTAATAATTATCTTTTAGATGCAAACTTAATTTCATTTCTACTATTACTTGGTGAAATTGTGTCAGTAAAATAATATGAACAAAAATGAGTTGTTTTACAGTGTAAGTAAAATTGACATATTGATCCTTCAACTCTGGTCTTATTTTTCACAGATCGTTTGAATAATGAGTGAACCTATATTAATTGCAAAAATAGAGATTATACTTCTCACATGAATATATTAAAATGTATATTTAATTCATTTGTATATAGATTTATACCTTTTAAAATGATACATCCATTTGTATTGAATATGTCCTCCAAATTTGACTTTGTATGCATGATGTTCATGGAGATGCTCCATAGAATCAAAAAAAATTCAAGGGGGAGTATTCTCTCCAACTCGCACAACATCAACGACATATCATTTTTCATTTTGATTAGATTATTGTAAGACCCATAATTTTAAATTATACTTTATGTATTTTAGTGGATTTTGGTATTGACTCAGGGGATTTTTAGCCAAGTTATTAATATTTTGGGAGTTTAAATGACCAAAAAGATATGTTGATGCCCGATTAGAATTACTCGTCGATGAATAAATTAAATTAACTGCGGTGAATCTTTTACGAAGAATTTAATGTGTTATGGGTGAAATGGTAATTTAACAAATATCTAGATATTTTGAGATATTTGTTAAAAGTAATTAAAATATATATAAATATCTATATGTATATATTTGTTTTTGGGGAGAAAAGAAAAGGATATAAAAAGGAAAGAAGGAAAAAGAAAGAAATAGAAAGGAAGGAAAAAGGAAGAAAGGAAAACCGAAACACATTTTCTCTCTCCCTGTCTCACACGCCCAGCTTCCTCCTTCCTCCATTGTTATTCTTTTCTTTGCTTTCTTTGCTTCCTTTTCTTCAAGAATAGAAACCCAAGGCTTGTTGGGTGATAGGACAAGGATTTCTCAACTTCACTCTTCCTCGTTGTTTCGAAAATGAAGAAAAACGGTATTAGGGATTTCAAAACCGTAAAACACAAACATCCCCGTTTCATCTAGATCTAAGCTTTGTTTCGCGAAGAGATAGAAGGGAAAGTTGCTCACTACTACGCTACGGTGCTAGGGAACCAACTTTGGAGGCGACGTTGCGAGCGGAGATTTTACCGGATTTACTCGCGGTACCGTAATCGAACGTGAAAGCTAACGTGAAGGTAAGGGCATCCTTCCAAACTTCTAGTTGGGGTTGTGTGGAAAATGAATCTAAGGCTTTATGGGTAAAATCTTAGAGTTAGGTTTTGGTTATATTGAAGAATGTTTCGTGGAAAATGAATTTAAACTCATTTATGTATGATTTTGAGTAAATGAAACTTGTTGTATTTGAGTGGTGGATTGTGTTGATTTGTGTTCGTCGTATTTGACGTGTTCTTAATTAATACTGATGAAATTTGATATGTGTATGGTTGGATTTTGTGGAGAAATGAATTGATGTGTTTTGGTGTGGATCGTGGATTGAATTTGATAATATGTTTGAGTTTGTTTTGTGTGGAATTTGAAAACCATTAGAGTTAAACGAGTATTAAGAATGGGGAATCTCTTAATGTCTAAGTTTACTTAATGTTGTCGTGAAAATCGTTTAAGTTAAACGAGTATTAAGAATGGGGAATCTCTTAATGTCTTGTTTACTTAATGTTTGTTTTGAAAATCGTTTAAGTTAAATGAGTATTAAGAATGATGAATCTCTTAATGTCTTGTTTACTTAATGTTAAAATCGTTTAAGAAAAGAGTATTAAGAATGGGGAATCTCTTAATATTTATGTTTACTTAATGTTTGTTTTGAAAATCGTTTAAGTTAAAAGAGTATTAAGAATGGGGAATCTCTTAATATTTCTGTTTGCTTAATGCTTGTTGTGAAAATCGTTTAAGTTAAAAGAGTATTAAGAATGGGGAATCTCTTAATATTTATGTTTGCTTAATGTTTGTTGTGAAAATCGTTTAAGTTAAATGAGTATTTAAAATGGGAAATCTTTTAATATCTGCATTTGCTTAACGATTGTTGTGGATGGAGTCAGTATATGCTCATGCATTTTCATTCTTTTTGTAAATCGTGCAGACCCGTGATATGTGACACCTTGATAAACAGTACTTTGGCCTGTGATAGGCGGTACATTTATGGTTTACGTTTTTTGTAAATTGTGCAGACCCGTGATAAGTGGCACCTTGGTAAATAGTACTTTGGCCCGTGATAGGCGGTATATTTACGATTTACGGTTTTTTGTAAATTGTGCAGACCCGTGATAGGTGGCACCTTGGTAAATAGTACTTTGGCCTATGATAGGCGGTACATTTACAATTTACGTTCTTTTTAGTAAAACCGTGCAGACCCGTGATAGGTGGCACCTTGGTAAACGGTACGGGCCCGTGATAGGCAGTACGTTTATGGTTTACGCTTTTTAGTAAATCGTGCAGACCCGTGATAGGTGGCACCTCGGTAATTGGTACTTCCGCCTACGATAAGCGGTACAATTATGATTTACGGCCCTTCGAGGAGGGTTTTGGTTTGGAATTCCGAGTCCATGCATTTTGGCATATACGCATTGCATTAGGGTGCTTGGCACACGAGTCGTGTTTGAATCAAGTTATGATTAAGTGTTATGTATTGATTTTGTGTGTAAGTGTGACTGATTGTAAACTATTTCGAAACTCAAGTTGTCGTGGTAATTGTGTTGGAATTGCTAAGTGTTATGTATTGATTATCGTGTGTAAGTGTGATGGATTGTAAAACTATTTCGAAACCCAATTTGTCGTGGTGATTGTGTGGGAATTGCTAAGTGTCAAGATTTGGAGTTGTGTATGAATGTGATTGAATTAGTTTATGTGTTTTTGGAAGGATAAGCAGGGAAATCGATTTCCCAATCGATTTGATGAGTTGCAGGGACTTCGCTAATTTGACAAAATCGATTTGCCAATCGATTTGGAAAGTTACAGGGGCTCAACTATTTATAAAATCGATTTCCCAATCGATTTGGAAAGTTACAGGGGCTCAACTATTTATAAAATCGATTTGGCAAGTTATATGGGCTCAGCTATTTAAGAAAATCGATTTCCCAATCGATTGATGCAGACCCAGAATACAGATTTCACTGAAAACCTTTACAAAAATTGATTTCCCAATCGATTTGCTCAGTAGAAATTTTTATTCTGAGTCATACAATCGATTGCCCAAATTGACTCATCAATGGATTGGTCGGTTGACTCGTTACTTGATTGATTGAAAACCTTATTTGATTTCATTTTACTTGGCAAATATTATATGGACGTTTAGCATATGGAAAATCCTTTTAAGGTGCATACTTAGTTGAAAGGTTATTTTGTGCATTTAAAAACTTAAATGTTATGTGTTAACTGTTAATTTCGGTTGGTGACCCTTTACAACTATTGTGGAAATTTGGGCTTTGCCCTCAGATGAGAGTCAGGACGATCCTACCGGTTCGTACCCTACGGATGGGAATGTAGATGGGAATGCTTGACTGGAGCTATGTTAGGATGATCTCACGGGGCACGTGGAGATCACTCAGGTTGTATAGCTATAGTTTTTTTGTAGAATGATTAGATTAGGATGACATAGAGGGAACATATGTCTTTCTTTTGGATTACGTTATTTTGAACTGGAAAACTGTACCTTTACTAATATTGTCAGTATGACATCTTATTTGAATGTAATATATGTATAGGCAGAGAACTAAATATAATTGGAAGTAAACATCCCATAAATCTACGACTTTCATGAATTTTCATTTCATTCATCCTTCTAGTTTCTATATCAACTTATTTTGCCAAATTAGAAGAATAACCATCTCACCTTTACCTGTTTTATCCACCTACAACTTATCTTGCTGGTGGTTTTAAGGTTTTACTGTTCGATTGTTCCACTAACAACAAATGATTTTGTCTGCAATAAAGAGCTACGTATTTCTGAACTTTGATTTTGTATTTAGTCTTTCCTTTAACATTCATCACAATGTTACTTATATTAGTAAAATTGATTTTTTCAATATGCATAACATCGAGATTATGTCTTAAAAGGTTATCTTTCCAAAAAGGAACATAACTATGAGATTTTGAAACAACACCAACAATAACTTTAACCTTTGGTATATCTTTAACTCGATCACAAATTTGTTCAAATGTCAATCGAATGGGAGGTCCACAACTTTTAGCAATACTCTTAATAAATGTTTTTTTCTTTATTCTAATTAGATGATTGTAAGGTAATAACATACAATAGGAGTCAAACTAAGATGCCTCCCCACCGAACTTCATTGTAAATGTCTTACTATCTTTCATACAAATAGGACATGTTAATTTACCTTGTGTACCCTATCCAGACAACATCTCAGATACATGGAAATTATTAATGGTCTACATCAATGCATCTCTCATAATAAAATTTTATTTTCGAGCAATATCATATGATAAAACACCATTCCTGTAACACCATAAATTAATTGTCTATAATAAACTCGAGCATGAACATAATTCGACAAAAGAGGTAGTTAATATAGATTACGTAATGTGGGTTGAGATTACATCTCACTAGGTCACAAGGAATGAAACCAAATCAATTGACATTCTAATTCGAGGATATAGTTATCATATGAGTTTCTCTTCCTTTGTAACTATTCTCGAGTTACCTATTTTATCTCTAGTTTTAACTCTTTATAATATATTTAAGCCATTAGACGTGAGTAATCTAATGACTTAAATTCCACCTAATAAGCTATTCATAAATACTATATTAATTTTATCAATGTTCTCTTCTTATTAGAAACTTTATTTTGGTAAGATTAGACTCACTTATTAGTTATAACATCATCTATAAATAATTACATTAAAAACTACTACAAACTCAACCTTGCCAATTCTTATTATTTTAAGCAATATAACATAAATCATATACTATTAAGTCAATTATATCATACTAATTATATAATGTAAAAGAAAAATCAAGGAAACATGATTATGATAAATGTTTTCCAGAACAACCCCTAAAGTTATGTTAAAACAATGCATTGAGTCTAATTGCAGCTTCAACTGACATGATCTTATAAGTATGAAAATTGAGTAAACAAATACTCTTTAGAAAGCTTATGATGTCTTGTTGATAGATTAAAATTTTTTTTTTCAAATTAAGTCCCCAGTTTTTGAAATTTATCAAAACAATGCACAAGGTCATAAAAACCTGACAATAATTTTGGTCTAACTTGTAACTCATTTTTGAGCATGAATACTCAATAAAATATGACAAAATTTGTACTCAAAGTGAAGGTAATTGAGTATTGTTTCTAGAAAACGAATAATCATTTGAAAATAAGATCTAGAGAAAATGTTATGACTAAAACATCACACATATGTCCTGCGAATTTTAAGCTGACAACACTCGTTCAATCATACTAATTTCCTAATGAATTTTTTTCAAACACAAATGGTACAAATTATGAACAAATTAAGCAATAAATACATCAAAACAACATCACAACGTCAATTTATTCTACATAATTTGTCACAGTAATGAAATTAGAGGTCTTTAATCTCAAACACATCAAGAGAGCATATTTTTATGTCATCAAGGAAATTCAATTCTTCTATAATCTATTCTATATTTCAATCATAGAACTTCATATGTATGACCTATTTTAATCATCTATTCCAAAACCCCTAAATCTAACATAGAATTTTTTTTTTTATCTTTCTTCATCTCAAACTCTTAAACTCCAAATCCCTGCTCAATTATAAGCGTGTAAAGAAAATAGAGAGAACATAACCTACCTCTTGACTTTCAAAAGAATTGAGAAGATGATGATACTCCCAACTCTTTCTTCCTTGGCTTCTAGCAAGAAAAATGTGCATTCGTCCTTTCTCTTCTTCTTGATTTGCCAAAGTTTTTTCTCCTTTCTCCTTTCTCTTTTCTCCTTTCTACTTCTCTTCTTCTTCTCTCTCTCTCTCTCAGCCTTTCTTCTTCTCCCTCTAAGTTCCTTTTTTTTTTCTTTCTTTTCTCTATTAGTTTAGTGACGTGTGTGTTTTATTTTGATGCGTGTATTTTGTGTTATGTGTATCGTGTAAATGGAACGAAGAACAAATACGTGGTATTGACAATTGGTCAATTGAGCTTTCGTCTTATGGAGCTTTCATACTAAATAAAACTTATTTATATTCACTCTTCTAATTCCCTTACTTATAATCCCAAAACAAACTAAAATATGCATCACTTTATATTATTTATTTATTTTTAAAAATTATAATTGTATATTAATAAGTAAAATATAAAATAATTACTATCAATTATTTAATGTTAAAAAAGGATGTTACAACTCCACAACTTCTTTAAATCATCAATCAATGGTTGTAAATAGATATTAATACCTAGTGTAGGATTAGATGGTCTTGGTATTATAGCACCTAAAAATATATAAAGTTTAGACGTACACATATCTGAGGGAAATTTGTAATGGGTAACAATAACAAGTCAACACGAATAAGGTATAGACGGAACTTGAATTTATACTGTGAACCCATCAAAGCATAATCCTAATCATACATTACACGGATCTAATGCAAAATCTGGATGTGTTTGATCAAATTGCTTTCATACTATACCATTTGAAGGACGTTGCATTTGATCATTTGAACTTCTTCTATTTTTATAATGCCATGTCATTTTGCCAGCAATTTGCATTGATCCAAACATTTTCTGTAATCTTGATACAATAGAGAAATAAAACATTACTTTCTTTGGAGTCCATTTTCCCTTGTTGTCGTATTTTTCTTTGCATGGTATATTGGGTTATCTACAAAATTTACCCTAAAATAAGTCAACATCTTTTGATCTAAACTCTGTCGTAAACCGCTTGATGCTACAAAACATCTTTTACCCTTAGTGGAGGAGACTAAATCGAAAACCGTTTACTTAGAAGAAATTAATTAGTGTGTACTTGTATGATGTTCTGGAGCATTGATAAAATGGATCATCTCAATTATCTAATATAAAAGAGAAAAAAAATTAAAATTAATATTAAAAAGTCAATTATTTTGGAATCTAACAATTATATTTAATTTGATGATGTAAAATCTATTTTTGTTTGTCACAACGATGTAAAAAGTATTTACACACTCACTAACTATATTATTTATCATCATCATTTAAAGTCCATTTGAACATATCTTATCCTTTATTTATTATCATCATTAATATATTAGGACATTGTCTTATTCTTCTCCAATTTTTGGGTAGAAAACACGCGGAATAGTTAGTTATAATTGTGAGATATTAGATGCTTTATTTCAGATTTTGTGATAAAAAATTTAATTTTTTTTCAAATTAAAAATCATTTGTTATTGTTTAAAAAAAATATTTTTTAGCTAAAAAAAAGCTAGAAATAGTAGATTGTCACGTTTGGCTCTTGCTATATATGAGAGAGAAATATGACACATAATTGCAAAATACAGAACTTAACTCATCAAGCACTAGAGAGAAAATGATGTAATTAATCTTGTCATTTTTTGAAAAATCTGAAATTGCTCTCCATCAATTCATTAATTGTGTTTTGTTCTTCACGCATTCAGCCGTGACCATTTTTTGTAGATGCGTTTTCTCTTTTACGAATTCAGATGTGGCCATTTTTTCTCGGCATTTTTTGTTTTTTTGTTGTTTCAATCCCGTTTATTTAAATCATTTTATATTTACCTTATTGATACGTTGATACAAATTTTGTTTGATTGTGTTTTATTTATTGATTTTGGATGAGAAGGTACATTGATCAATTTTGAAATATGTCTAAAAATAAATAAAGTAACAAATTTTGAAGTGCTTGATTTAAAATATTTTATGTTATAATAAATTTCACAAATGGTTTTAGATATTGACAGAGATTCTAGCAAGAGGTAACTACTAGCTCCCTATGAATAATGAAACTATCACTTGGTTAACGGTAGATACTTTATTAAATGTTTTTATCTACTAGCTCACTATGAATAATGAAACATGTGATTTATCATTTTTGCTGACTTAAATATCAATTAGAATGACAATTAAAAAGATGCAAAAAATTATGAGAGTGATGAAAGAATTATTTCTATTCTACAGGACATAAGGCAAAGCGTTCAGGGTAATACGCGGCCACATGTGAAGCATTTTGGCTTCGTCTATGTACAGTGTGAGATCAGTTAGTTCATCAAAGAGCAGGACATTGAGTTTTGTTGATTCACCGCATGCCACAAGCAGCACTGCTAGCTCTACACCAAGTGTATATAACAATAATTCTATATCTTATGGAAGTGAGATTGAAGAAAATGACTTTTGAATCATATGATGGTCAAAGCATGATCATTGCTGCTCTTGCCATTTTATTTGAATTTGGTGGAACAAATAGCACAAGATATTGGATTGATACTATTTTCTATGTAAATGTGCTAATGGTAGAAAGTTTGTGGCATAGCAGTACATTGTCTACAAGTGTTGTGATACAATGAGAGGCTACCTTGAGATGTTTTATGAGCTTGTTTGTGGCACAAGGATCATTGTGCAGAACATTTTGAACTACCAATTCATGAGCTTGTTCAATTGTTACTCATTTAATGTTTTTAAGGTTCCCCATTAACTTGGCAAGTGCTATCTTAACCATGTAGTTTAAAATGTTCAATGATGATTGATTATTTTGCTAGTCATTGTATAAAAGTATTAATTGTCTCATTTTTTTATTGAGAAATGATATAAAGACACATAAGTTCACAACTAACACCGTATACATTTTGAAAATGTAATGTAATACTTTCTCCCCTACCACGGTCCTTTTACTATACACCTTAGTCGCTCTGCACACATAATCGACATGTATTTTAAACGGTGTCAAATATTTGATGTCAATTTTTGTGATTATATTTCATTTTTCTATTTCGTTCACCTGCAATAGCAAATGTCGAATTTGCTTACACAATTTACTTTTTTCTTATGTGAGACCTAATTAAGAAAGTATTAACATTATTAATTTATGATAGGCTAAGAAAGTATTAATATTATTAATTTATGATAGGCTAAGGTTTATAGTTAATATATATTTTAGGAGGATGGGAAGTGTTAGTAATTGTGTAGTGCCATAGTTTTGGATTCTCACAAATATTTATTCTTATTTTTGTATAAACAAATGTTAGAAAATTAACGAATAAGTTAGTTTCTCGTGTTTGAACTTAGCACCTCAGCTGGTACAATTAACCTTTATTACATCATAGAATTTGGATCTGTTGATTTATACCATATGTAATAAAACAAACCAAGACAAATTTATCATTATTGTAAACTTGGTTAGATCTATTATTTTAGCAGTTTGGTTTTGCTGATTTTGCTATGGATTTTGTTGATTTTGCTGTGGATTTCGCTTATTTTGCTGATTCAGCAGTTCTTTCAATTTGCAATTATACATTCAAATATTATTAGTTTTCTATGGATTTCACTGATTTTGCTATGGACTTTCCTGATTTTGCCATGGCTTATGCTGATTTAGCTGTTCTTTTAATATGGATTTTTAGTTTGCGTAGATTTTTGTGTTTGATTTGATTATTATGAACTGAACTGATTAAAATCTAGTTGACTGATGAAGGTGATGATTAAATCATTGCTTGAATTGGGTAGCGTTACTCAAACAGTTATTGTCACTGATTTGCTTCAATTTTTTCTTTGAGAAAACATGCATGTCATTGGATATGAACTTATCATAGAAGATCATATGACACGTTTTAATGAAGTTGTGAATTCAATAGTCATAAACGGTTAATAATGTTATTTTTGATCTTATTGAACTGAGTGGTTAGATCAATAGACCATACGAAGAAGATATAGAAGAAGCAACGATGGCTTCAAAGAAAGGTATCAGGACTTTCAGTAGCGAGTGGTTTATAAACTGTGTCATGAGACAAGAGCTTGACATGGAAGCCTCCCAATTTTCAGAGTCCTTATAAGGATATTAACATGTCTTTTGATGTTTAGTATATAAGAATATCTCTGTATTTAAGGATGTTTACTTTTCATTTATGTAAATTACTTTTCATTTATATGTAGTATATAAGAATATCTTTGTATTTAAGGATGTTTACTTTTCATTTATGTAAATTACTAGTTTTTTAGTAGAATAAAATATTGTTAGAAAACTTGTCCTTCACTTAGAGGATGACTTACCGAACTAAATCTCAAATGAAGTTTCAAAAGGTATTGTAATAAGGCATATGATGGATGTTGCAATGATTTTTTTGTTGGGTTTAGAAATTGCTTGCAAAAATATTCATTTTTATCCAAACATTAGCCATTTCAGCAAGTATTATTTTTCTTCTTATATTGGACTTTTGATTTGCTTATTTTCTATCATACACGTGTATATAATACTAATATTAACTATTAATTTATTTATTTATGGTTGAAGTTATCCACTTTATCTTATAAATTGAATTACTCATTTAAGAAGAGTTTGTTTCAAAAACTAATATCACTTAATACTCATGTCGAGATTTGAATTTAGACTTTTCTCTAATAACATCTGACAATAATTTGAATAAGAATAGTTAGGATTGACCAACAGATTTATAAAAAAAAAAAAAGACCAGGACTTAATATTACTTTAAGCTTCTATTGCTTTTATCATTTCTCTCCATTAAATTCATTTTTTGTTTTCTCTCTTAGAAATATAAAGTCCAAATTCTATGATTTAATGTACTGTAAATCACCTCATGAACATTTAATTTTTTTATTTGTTAAAACATAAAAATAAAATTTGACAAAAAGGAGACATAAAAAGAAAATATTCCAAAGAAAATTTTAATATAAAAGTAATGTTCATAAACAAAAATTAAATATTCTATTTATTATATCATGAATTAGGGTCTACATTCTACACTTACTTCGGAGTAAATCCACTCTACCATGAAAATAGTAAATGTATAGATTTAAAAACTTATATTAAGTGAGTGTGGTCACAATCTTTTAAAACAAAGGAGAATCTAATACTCAAAAATGAAAGAGACTTCTTAAACAACAGATGAAGATATTGACAAGTAACAACGATGACTTGTCTTAAAAAGAATTCAACTGAACTTTCTTATAAAATATTTGTTTAGATTCATAAGTGTCTCCAAAATATAAAATTATTTAATTTATGATCCTTATTTTGTTAGTTGTCATAGTTGTTGGTATCACGACCCTCACATGAATCACATCAAATCACACATCTCTCTAAATGATACCACCTACAACAAACTAAATTGTTAGTATGTTTGCAATCGTTCTTCTTTAGTAGAGTCCAGATGATGATTTTCGTTGTTATGATTAATGTCATAACATAGAAATAATCTGAATTATTCTTTGATTTGGTTTTATAAAACTTTCTAAACTTAATATATTATTGAATTAATGGGCTACTAGTGAGACAAAGACAAATAATTTGTCAATCGAAGAATTTAAATAAATTGGATTTAATTAGTATATTAATGCTAACATTCATGTTTATGTGTGGATGAACTAAAGCATATTAATATAAGGGACTTGAACATAAAAAAAAATATAATGGTTTTTTTTTTATCAAAATAAATAAATAATATAAGTTTTTCAAAGGGTTTATCCAATTTCTCTTGTTCTGGAATCCAAAAATAAATACATTATTGAGCATAAATTGATTTTCGATTTTGCACAAACTAATCAAAATCAATATAATATATTTAACACAAATTCTCAAATTATTATATTGACACATCACACCCCTTATATGCATGTAATATTAATTATATAACATAATTTAATAATATGACGTGACACCTTTATAGTTCATTCATTTATCTCCATTTTAATACATATTGTCTATATCTCTATGATTAAAAAATCAGTAATAAAAATATAACTCTCATTCTTACCCACAAACAATCCAATGAATTATAAATTAAAATAAATAAATAAACATTGAAATAAACAAATCCATTTAAATTAGCAAGCCTTTGAAAAAAAAATAACATTAAAAGATGTTTAAAAAAAATAAAAATGTTAAGTTATGAATTAAATATCATCAAAATATAATATACAATTGGTGTACATTTTTTTTCTTATTAGTATCCGGATACATATTCTATTTTTTCAATACAAAATAATTTTTTTTTTGTACAACAAAATGTTCATCTATATAAATTGTTCATGATAACAAAGACATTCACTAGACTTATAGGTTAGACGAAGAATAAATCAGAGATAAAGTACTTATATATATATATATATATATATATATATATATATATATATATATATAATATATATCAATGCTAACAAACACATACATTCTATTTCTTATAGGAAAATAATATTCTATAATTATTGAATGTTAGAACAAAATAAAATATATATAAACAATCACCATATTTTTTTTAACCATATTTTTTAAGAGTAAAAAATCACTTGTATTTTATTACAAACTTTTCCATTTCATTTGTTCTTTTTTATAAAGTCACATACAAATATTGAAATTTTTCTAGTTAAATTGATACATCATAAATATCACCTTTAATTTATTTTTTTTTCTTTCAAATTACACCATGCAATATTTATTTATATATCCAAACGTAAGCGAGTATTAGATAGTTTTCAGTCTCACATCGTTAACATAGCATGAAACAAAAAAGTTTATATAATGAGTGCGAATATGAATGGTCACGACCTCCATCATTATAGGTTGATATTTTCACATTTGATTTTTAATTACATACCTTGTTTAAAATTTCTAATCTCAATTATGTTAATCAAACTACATTTGGAGTATGTTTGATTGTGATTAAAGATATTTGAATTCAATTATGCATTTGGTTTTGGCGAACCTTAAAATAGATAAAATCTCCAAATTATAAGCCCTAATTGTTTTGTTTCTTAATAATTTCAAATTTTTAACTAATACTCCTAACAATAATAATTGTTTTAGATTATCAGAAAGAAAAAAATTATGTTAGAAAACATTTTGTGTTTTTATTTACATTTGTACAATAGCTCCATGTGAATCACTCTAATGAAAAAATGCTAGGTAGTCCTCATACTAGATTGCATTACACTTAACATATTGATTTTACTATTCTCAGTTTTCTGCATTTTGGACTGAATGTGTTTAATAAACTTTCAGCAATATATATAAAAACGTAAATAGATTTATCAAAAGTGATGCTAAGGGAAGAGATGATAGGGTAATTGAAATGGGATACTGATTCTTCAGACTAATGACACAATAACTTTTGTAAAATATGAATTGATGATTCAAGGCAAAAGTCGAGAACAGGTAAGCAATCTCCATTCAAAAAATTTGGAACTTTATCACAATAATTTAACTTTTAATGTTCTCTACGCTTCAACGCCACCATTCAAATGTCACTCCTCTCAACGCATGCATCTCTCTTCAATCTTTTCGGAGAAGTCATAATGTATCATTTTTTTCGTTTTACTTAATCATCAGCAATGGTTTTTGTTGTGGAGCTGATAACATGGTAATCCAATTTTGGACAAAAAATGCAACTTCTAGGTCCTTTTTTTATTTTATTTTATCATGAAACAACATCTCAAGTTTCTATGAATTGCTAAAGGCGAGTCCTTCACATTTTTTATTTGTTTTTATTCTTTCATTAAAGGACATAATATGTTACTTTTTTAATTTGAATTTAATTGTTGACATATTATTGGGTTTTATTTAAGGAGAAATGCTTAACAAGTGTTCTCTTGAAGAACTTTTTATGTGACACTAGAAAACATGGAAATTTAATCTGAAAGTTGTGCATTCAACTCCTTATAATTTTAATTTTTATATTTTATTTTGTCACACAATACTTGTCTTTTTATTTCCTTTTTTACTCCTTAACAGTATCCTAAACATGACTTTGTTTAGATTGATGATGGAAAAAAAATCAAATGAGTTTATTGGGAGATATTGATAACAATTGTATTGAAAAAATCAGATCACCAAAGGAAAAACTATACTTTTAAGGTTGATTTATATGTCTTTACTTTTATTAGATAAGTGGTGACTTTTTGTTCTCATTATCAGTATTAACATTAATTTAAAGAGATTTGTCCGTCCAACTTAGCATTTTTTGTCTGAACAAGAATCTACGCAAAATCTTGAAGGAGTTGGATCATAATTCCTAATGAAGTTGAAATAGATATATGACTAAGTAAGATATCTCTCGTTTTACTATAGATATGACTAAGTAGTCTTATATAAGCCTCGAGTAATCTCACCATCTTGGTTGCTTTTGGGATTGAGTTAGGTCTTAAACCCAAATTTTAAACACGATATTAGAGTTTATTACAGATTTATATAGCGTGAAGGGTGTAAAACTGAAGTTCTATGTATACATATAGTATATACACACAAATGTCCATGTGATCTCTTAAAATAAATAGGATCTAGAGATTAAATGGAAAGATATATACTTGTTCCTCTCCAAAGCTGCTTTATTTTGCTATGACACATATCAAGGTCAACAATCATCCAATTGGTCTCCAACTGACAATGACTCGAGACATTTGAGACCAAGTGGAAGTTGTAATTTAGTTAATATCATGAGCAATCTAAGATTACCCATATTTGCAAAAAACTTCAGGATTTGCTTCAAATTGTTCACAATGATTTAGAACTACAACTTGAATGGATTCAGTTCCCCTTTCAAAATATGAAAATGAAAACAACATAAGTAATATGAGAGTATAAACTCTGTACAAATTCATTTAAAAAAAACTTATCTTATTATTTCTCAATACTTGATCAATGTCCTCGGAATGAAGACCACAACATATTCCGCTTCCCAGCATCATTAAGAGATTAATGGAGAACAATATTTTACCCATTTCATGAAGCAAATCTCATGCATCACCAAATGCCCAACCATCATAAGTTATTAGATGATTTTTCAACAAGAATTGAATACAATCAAATGGATTAAGACCAAATTTTTCATGAAACAACTATCGTTGGGGCTCCGTTTGAAAAAACATGCAATATCAGAAATATCGCCTTTTCCATATCCCGTAATCCATCATAACTTATTCTCAGTGTTCATGTATATCATTTTGCGCAGATCATGCGGTCAACATTTTCAAAGCATCTTCCCATTATAGACCCTTCTTCACAGAGGAATGAACCAACACTTTGAGTGTGCCAAAAGGAATACCTCCAGCACATTGAACCACCCGTTTTGAGAAATCTACGAAAGCTTCTTCAGGTTTCCTCTTCTATAAAGCTTCTTTTTGACTAAAAAGTTGATAGGGATATCACCACTGTTTTAGGATTAGAGCAATCATAACTTTCACCAGACACCTAGTGATACTAGGAGATGCTTGTCTCTAGTAGTTATTATTACCTGCTCGTTGGACCAAATCAATTCTGCTTTCCAGCTAAATTATGCATTTGGATATCAGAACGTAGATCACAAGGACAAGGAGAACCCTTTATTGAATAAAAGATTATGTGTATTTGTCTCTCTTCCTTGGTCCAAACTTTCAATTCAGCATTGCTGATTATATTTAGATGAGAACACAATTTTTTTGTAAACAAAGCATACCATCTCTTCACTAGAAACCTCTCTAACGTTCTCAAGAAAACAACTAAAATCAAATTGGTTATGGATTTCTCACAAGTACACTAGTTTGGTTAGAGTTGTCTTTCCTATGCCACTCATGGCCCATACCACACAAAGCGAATTTCCTCTGACATGTCCTAAAAGTGATACACACGCTGTCTTACATTCCTGAATCAATTCCAACCATTGTCATCATCATGAAGTGATGGCAATTTAGGTTGTAATCATTTCCATACTTTCTGGTTAACTATTTCCTTCAATGATGTATATTGTATCACGCCTACTAACGAATAAATTAAATGAGTTAATCTAATATTAAACATGATAATCAAGGTAACTGAGAGATGCATTCATGATAGTGTTAGTTAGAGTCAGAGCAGAATATATAGTTAACAAACGGCAATTGACCTAACCAAAGTCTTTGAAAGATACTGTGGATTGGGCTAAGGGACAGCTGGTCCCAATGCCACATCTACGAAGCAATACTAAAGACCATGACAGTTTATTCCCTTATACACAGAGTTTATTTTTGTTGTATGTTTCTATAATTATCACTGATTGTCATTCATTTTTAGTCTAAGATTTATTCCTGTAAAATTCGTGATCAAACTTGCAAGAATATTATTGTGTTGATTTCTTGTTATCTCATTGCAAGAAAACTTTACTTCTCTGCCAAAGAGCCATTTAATAATATAGTATGATAATATTTAATGATATTAATACATGTTTGCCATTTACAAATTTGATGCATAGCTTTTAATCATTAAAAGACGCTTATTTAGTTCTGTGCGTTACAACATTTTCTCCTCACAAATAGTAGAGGTTTTTCATCATAGCCAGGTGATATACCAAGGTAGAGAGGGCTGATATATCGCAGAGCATGTAATGCTTTTCCCGGTGTGCTCAACTCTGATGTTTGCCCTCTAAGGAATGCAATTGTTAGATGACAATGCTAACTCTGGAAGTCTCTCCTCACTACCTCGTCAGAATTCCTCTACACCTGCAATTGTTGAAAATGAAAGCAGCTTGAATTTTACTGAGGAACGTACTCATTGATTTGAAATTCTTCCCATATAACAGACACAAGAGTCAAAGGTCTCAGTCCATAAAGGCTTGGATAAAGAGATGGAGCCTTCCAAAAGCGATATGGAAATCTAGTGGAATTTTGTTTCTAGTGGGAATATACGAAAAAAGTAAATAAAATATTCGACTTAGATACTTGGTTCACAGGACTGATGTCATCTTCCAGTTTATTGCTTCTGGTGTCCATTAACCTTTGTAATATTTATACAAAATTATAAACATTAATAATAATCTATAATTAAGTTATTAAACACTAAGTTTTTGTAATATAGCTTACTTAAATTTAAAGTTACTAATATCGAATTAAATATATAAAATAAAATATTTATCGATTAATAAGCCAAAAAAATTACCACAATGTACAACATAAACATTTAACAACCGCTCATTTTTTAAAACATTAAAAAGTAAGTAAAATTAAAGTCAATTATTTAACAGTCTAACAATTATGTTTAATTTGTGATTAAAAACATAGTTTTGTTTCTAATAGTGATGTTAAAATATTTACCCACTAACTATATTATTATTATCATCATCATTGAAAATCCGTTTGAGTATACCTTGTTTTATTTTTTTAGTTGTTATTCTAGTTGATAATAATCAAGTAGTAAGTAGTACAACTAGAGAGATCGAAAAGGAGAAAAAAACATACATTCATGGAAGGAGAAGAAGAATACATCAAAAGAAAAAACCCTAATAAAAATTGCTGAAAGACAATTTGAGATATTCAAAAAATAGGGTAAGAGTAATGACAAATGTTAAGTTCAGTGTTTTTAAATTGTTTTTGTAACGTAACATGGTACTATTTTTAGTTTTTCATTTTTAGCCAAAAAAATAATTAAAAAAATTAAAAAAACAAACACTATTTAAACCATGCAACATCATTTTGGACTTAAAAATAGATTTTTTATACAAAAAAAATCTATAACAAATGCACTCATTATGGATGAGGTAAGCTGAGAGTTGTTATATGATCGCGAGATATCAGTGGGAGTGAGTTAGTTAGGACTTGTACGTAGAGCTTGACTAAAAAGCTGTTTGGGATGACCAACATAAAAATATAATGTATAAATTAAATATATAAAAAATTAAGTTGTAATAAACACAAAGTGAAATATCAAATAATTTAACTACTTGACTTAGGAATACCTGAAAGTCAACGCTCTTTAATTAACTTGAAATCATCAATAATAGACTCAGAACTGATACTCACAACAATTTTTCTTTCAATATAAATCGTCATGATATCTGTCAAAAAGTCAGCTTCCATCTTGTTTCTTAACTTAGATTTAATGATTTTCATTGTTGAAAAAGATCTTTATGTTGTGGCAGTAGAAACCAGAAGAGTCGTGATAAGACAAAGTAGTCTATCAATTAAGTAGAAATTTTGCGTCTTTTCAATTGCAACCAAACATGAGCACAATTCTTGGATAGTTGATAAATTCTTCAAATTTAAATTTTGACGAGCATCAACTAAGAAATGTTGGAGTTGAAATTTCAAATTAATCTTCTCTTCCATATTGAAATCCACAGGGTAATATTTTTCAACTAGAGTGCAAATTTTTTCAATGTTAAAAGCTTTATAATTATCCTTAGGAGTCAAAGCACAACTTAGAGTTAACAAATCCATTGCTTGCACACTAAATCTGTTATTCAACTCTTGTAATTGTTGATCAATGATAGTAAACAAATATTTCAACTATAAAATGACGCTCTATTGTAACCTGACCTTGTTGAAGACGAGAGCGTCCAAATCTTGTTGTTGAATGAACATCATTGAGATTAGGAATCTCAATATCATGTTTTTCACAAAAAATCTTCACTTCAGTAAACAATGCATCCCAACCATCTTCTCTCAATTCTTGAATAAGATACTTTGTTGTTCCAACCAAACACATGACATTAACTATATCATGAAATTGTTGTTGTAAGGCTTGACAAAGTATATCAGTGATCCTCATAATTTCTTTCATCAAATGCAAGATAAATAAAAAATCAAACGCCGTCAAATAATTATAGGCACTATCACCATCCCCACATGTAGAATAATTTGCTCTTTCATTTATATATATTTTTTTAAAACAGTACAAGTTGCCTCATACATATTTATCAAGCTACAAATAGAAGAGAAATGTGTTCCCCAACGAGTGTCGCCAGCTCGTTTCAAAGTACCAATTTGATTTATACCTTTACCAATTACAATCTCATCAATTTCTAGCAAATGTGCAATTTCTTCTAATTGAGCAGCTTGTAACTCATCATGACGCTTAGTAGAAGAACAAACAACATTAACAACAAAAGTTAGCTTCTCAAAAAATTAATGAATTGGAACAACTTCTCTTGATACAGTAACCAAGGCAAGTTGCAATCGATGAGCAAAACAATGGACATAGTATGCATAAGGACAATCTTTCATAAATAGTGCTTGTAAATCGTTCCATTCTCCTCTCATATTACTAGCATCATCATACCCTTGACCACGCATGTTAGAAACATCAAGATTGTGTCGAGAAAGTAGATCACATACTTAATCTTTCAGAGTTAAAGCTGTAGTGTCTTTAACATGTGCCACAAAAAAAATCACTCTTGTATTAAACCAACTTTGTCAAGAAATCTTAACACAAGAGACATTTGTTCTCTTTTTGATTCATCATGAACTTCATCTACAACGATGCAAAATTTGCAATCACCAATTTCTTCACATATATGTTTTCTCACCCTACTAGAAAGAATATGCAAAAGCTCTTTTTGAATTTGATGTGAAGTATACTTAGAATTATATGAAGCATTTTCCCACACAACTTTCACAACTTCATCATTGTAAGTTGTCCAGAGTTTTATCAATTGAAGAAAATTGTCTTGATTTTTTTACCCGCTAGTTTCATCATGTCCCCTAAAAGCACAGGCTAGTTTCATCATTGAAGTGTTAACCAACGAACAATGTCAATTATTGTCTTGAGACGTATTCGATTCTTCAAAAAAAAATCTAAGCTTTGCACTTGAAAAGTACTCATAATATGTTCATCTTGATTCAACAAGTCTAGACAAGCTTTCATTGCATTGTTGTGTGGTGAGCAAGGATTCATCTCTATGTGTTTGAGAAAGGCGCAAAATTTTCCATTTTTAATTTTCTTCCAATTTCTAAA
>PGTU02011566.1:0-18265 GCA_002896215.2 Cicer echinospermum | reverse complement strand
AGGTGAGAAGTATAAGATTTATTCTATCTAGATGAATTTTCAGTTTATATACGACAAAAGCGAGGGTAAGTGGGAAACCACTTACGAACGTAATTATATCTAATCTCACCAAAATGCAGTTACTAACAAGAAGAGCACATTGGTAAAACTAATGCAGTCTTTATGATATGCTTGTTAGGTAGAGTTTAAGTCATTAGATTACTCACGTCTAATTACTTAAATTTTTGAAAGAATCAAAGCTAGAGATCAAAAAGGTAACTCGAGAGTATTTAAAAGGAAGAGAAACTTAGATGATAATGGTACGTCCCTGAATTAAATAAATAATCAATGATTTAGTCAACCCTAAGATCCATTGAGATATAATCTCATCTCCACGGTATTTTAAATGTTTTTCATGTAAACAAGACTTAGATCAAGATCAGGAGAAAACAAGCATAACAATTCTATGTATATAGTAAGTTAAAATTTTTAGAAATTATTATTGAACCATAGATGTGTTATGTGTTCCATTTTTGCTATTTCTCTTAAAGGATTTAGAATGTATACGCTTAATAATTGCATGATCTTGTGTCCAGGATATGTATTTTACCACCTCTATTGTCGATTATACATTAACGGTCAAGTTATGATTATAGACAATTAACCTATAATATACAGATATAGATAATAATGATGAGATGATGATGATGAGACAAGAGAGACTTGATGTGTGGTTGTCGGAATGGACAGTTTTTGGCACCTGATCGTGAGGGAGAGAATTTATTGATAGTCACCTCATTCCAAGTGGGAGCAAACACCAATTGAAAGAAAAGCAAAAAAAAAAATGTATATGTGTTATTTGGTCAAGCCTACGTTGGTTGAACTAAGGAGAAAAACAAGTGTGCACAAGAAAGAAAGAAAAAAGAGAGTTTCACTGAGGAAAAAAGTTGTGATTGAAAGAAGAAGAATTGATACCAGTGGAGGTTATTGTTTCGGCAGAAGTTTTAGTATGTTATTCTTGCCACAAAGTTGATTAGAGTTTATTATTCTAATAATTTTTATTAGTAGTTTTGTATTCTCTAAGAGTTAGTTTGTAACATCTATTTTTGTGGTGGTGGTCTGTTAGTGTTTGGTTTTCACCATTAGCTGATTATTTTGACTCTTTAGTGTTACCATGAAGATTTTGATTGTACGGAATATTTGATTATAGTGGAGTTATTTATTTGTTTTGGGAGACTCGTGATTTTTATTGAGTAGTTTTCCATGTTAAAATTTGAGGTGTCCTATTTATATAGTTTTCTCCTTGATTATTGTTATTATTGGTATTGATATTGCGTCATAATTTCTAAGTTCATGTTCCACAAAAATTAATTAATTTAACAAGATTTCATTGTACGCTCTAGTCCCTACAATTACAACATCTAAAGCCAACCATCTAAGCAATTACAACAAGATTTCGTTGTATGCTCTGGATCAAGCCTAAGTTGGTTGAACTAAGGAGAAAAGCCAGCAGACACAAGAAAGAAAGAAAAGGAGAGAGTCGTTGTAGAGTTATGATCAATCTACAAGCCTACAGTAATGTATTTTCTTGGAAAATTTGAGTGTTATATTTCCTTTATCTTTAAACACTTGTGAGTCGTAAATTGTGTGAATCATGTCTTATAAATGTTTGATTGCATGAAACTAGAGTCTATATTTAAACATTCTTTTGATAGTTCCTTAAAATTTAAAATTATTATTTGTCTTACTTCCTTTATTATCTCGTTGCTTGAATTAGTTGTGTTCTTTATTCTTTAATTTTGCCTTATGAGTTAGACTTTGTTTGAGGACAAACAAATGTTAAACGTAAAGGAGTTGATAAATATGTTTTATACAATTTTAAGAAAATATTTATCCTTTATAATATTATTTTATAATTTTCATGTTTCACTTATTATTAAATATTATTATGCAATTTACATAATTAATATGAAAATGAAAAATATTGTAAAAGTGTTTTATCTAATGAAAATTTAGATACAAAGATCAAGTTGAATCCCCGATCAATATTAAATGCAAACAAAATGAAGTCTACACTTGAAAAAAAGAAATTAAAACAAATATAAAAATAAATTTAAATAAAAAAGGGAATTCTGCGGAAAGAGACAACAAAAATTCCTAAACCTATGGGTCCCCAATAGAAAGATAATAACATATAGTTTGAACTCTTAAAAATAGATAAGGTGGCACATCACAATTCTAAAACCAATGATATAGATAAGAGAATAATCATCAACACTCACTTTGGAGATTTGAAATCAATGAGTTCCAGAAAAGTTGTTTAAAGTTTTAGAGCAAAAATTCATTATTTTTTTAATTTTATTTCCTTTTTTTTATTTTAAATTTGATGATACTATTATTATTTATTTTATCTTCTTTATATCAATGAGTATTAGAACTCACTTCTATAATCTTTAGTAGATCTGGTGATTGAATACCATTTTCTATGTCTTAGTTTAATTATTATTTTTATTTTGAAATTTTTAATTGTTTTAACTCCATTAATTATCTTATTGTTTAATTTACATGTTTGAGATGAATTAATTTTTGCATGATTATATTTTAATTGGGTTAGATTCTTGTATGATGAAAAGATAGATACAAATCTTTAAATCAATCTACTTTTTTGATTTCTTTATATTTGCTCTTAATTATATTTTTCTGTATGATCATTAAAAATTAATTTAGAAAAAAGAATACTAAAATTGATGACTTTTATGAAAACAACTTTCTCTCTAGCTATGTTATTTGGAACCACCGAATTGTTGCCTACTTGACACCTATCAAAAGCGCGCTCATTAGAGTGAGACACATCGTACTTTAAGAGAAATTCTCATAGCATATTACATTGCCTTGAATAATTAATTTTTTTCTTTGTAGGATTTGACTTTCAAAGCTTTGACTCAAACATCAATTTTTGAAAATAAAATCAATAGTTATGATAAACTAATTTTTTAAAACATTTTTACACAATTTATTTACTGAAAAATTACCAATATTTCAAAACTAATATTTTATAAAAAGTAATTACTTTTTAAAATACATTAATAATAAAATTCTCATATTTTAAATAATAACTATATTATTATTATAAATTTTTTCAAATATTGGCATTAATATACTACATCATTAGAGATATTTGACATTATAATAAATAAATATAAATCAATACTTAATTAATTACTAATCATATTAAATATATATAAAATCACAATATCATAACAAGTATATAATAAAGGACATTAAACACAATTTATTCTCTCTCAGATAACTATTTCTAAAATAAATAACTAAAAATTAAAATAGTTATAAATAAGTTGAATATATCTACGTATCCTAACACACTGAAAATACTACATTAATTGGTACGCATTGTTAGCCGTAAATTACAAAAAATCTTATTCTTTAAAATATTTCTAATATACTATTATTTTTAAAAATGTTTAAAATAATGAAATAAAATATTTATTATTTATATCACTTATTTAATTATATATGTATCAACTAGCACATATAGAAAACAACTATATAACGAAAATAAGTTCAAAATTTATTGATATATATTCTAAATAAATTATAACACCAAATTAATTATTTAAAATTATATTTCACTATAAGATACTATATTATAAATTGAGGTGTTACATACTTGATCTGTTTAATAAAAAAAATAGACTAAGACTTTTTTTACAAGTCATTAATCTATATAGATCACACTCATGCTTAAAAAAGGTCCAGTCAGATTAAAATAAAGTCTATGGTAATCGTGTGGTCAGACTCAGACCTAAAAATTTAATTGGTAAGTCAGTAATCAGTTTTTTTAAAATTTGATCTCACCTATTCTCATCCCCTACAATTACTAACATTAATCACTTCAAACCTTTTCCGAAGCAAAAAAATTGCAAAACAAAATCATATATATATTTTTTATAAATATTATTATAACTTAAAATATTTTTAAAACATACTATTAAATGTTTTTTTAAATTTAAAAGCAAAAACATATTTTTTTCAATATTATTAAATTAACTTAATTATATTTAAAACTAAAAACATTTAACTAAACATATTTTTAAAATTTATTAATTATTAACAAAAAATACTCTAAAATATTAAATGCGTTAATAAACAATTTTCTATTTAAACAATTCCTTGACACTACAAATATAATGCTCTAACTTAAAATAATATATGAGTAACTAAATAATTCTTATTTATATATTAGAATGTAATAAAGATATGATATATTTTATATGTTTAATTACCTTTGTAAAAAAAATTGTATTTATTTTAAAATTTTAATTAGTTTTCATATTTTTATAATTTTGAATACTAATTAATTAAATTATAATAACACAAAAACCTAACCGTTTACGATAAAGTACAAATAAACATTTTTTAATTCAATTATTATACTTATTTAAGTTAATACGAATTATATTAGTTTATTTTATATTTATATACTTGATTAGATTTATATTTTTTATATTTTAATTATATTTTATATTGGATTTATATTTATATTTAATTATATTTCAATTTTATACAAGTAATTGAGTAAATTATTGTTGTTACCATATTTTAATGGTTTATAACCCAATTCATATTAAGAATAAAAATTTTAACTAAAAAGACTCGATAAGATAAAATTTTAAATTGACTTATTATATTATATTAGTTCATCAAACACTGAATTTGGATAAAATTATAACTTATTCTTATAATATATCCTATCTTATTATTACGAGGATAAATTTATTCTATAAAATATTCTATAAACGTAGTGTCAGGTGACGCATTGTATTTGGACAACTATATATATATATATATATATATATATAATATATATATAGACATATATTAATTATATTGGAATATTTGATTATGAAACATTAAACATGATTAAAATTTGAATTATTATTTTTGATAATTTTTGTAATTGTGTAATTATTGTTTTTCACGAATTGAATTTCTTTTTGTGATATGTTAAATGGGAAAGGAACAATTTTTATTCAAATATTTTAATGCACACTAAACAATTATTGGCTATAACATCTGAACGCCTTCAAAATTTCCATTTCAGCAATTCAGAATTACATTTTATGAATGATGATTGTGCTTGTAAGCTATTAAATGAATCCTAGAATTAATGTTAACATAATTAAAAATAACAGTCAAAATAAAAAAATTATTTCATATGTATATGTATGACCTTAATCATTTACACAAAAATTGGTGCAAATAGTATAGCTATTTCTCTGCATCATAACTATGAAAAAGAGACAACACTAACTATGATTTATCATTCAAGTCATTTTGTTTTATAAAATATATTCTAAAAATATGATCCATATATGTTCTTTTTCTTGTGGTTGGTGTCTAGCATCACTTGCCATTATGGAATGATATAGTGAAGATGATGATTGGAATAGAGAACAGTTAAAAATTATCATATAAGTCTCCTGTCAATAGTATCATGTATTTCATAATTTATGTCTATGTATTCTTCTCCTTGTTTGATTATGCTTTATTTTTGTTGAACATGTCTTACTAATTTTTTTATGATTTTGGTATCTATAGACAAAATTTTGGATACATTGTTTGATGTATTGATATTCATAAGCAACCGGCCTTTGATCATCCTTTGTTAATTTATCATAATTGCAGGTTCGCGCTCAATTTAATGACAAGAAATATGAATAAACTTTTAATTTCTTTCAAATATTAATTTGTTTTTGTTTTGTTAACTTTAGAGAAAACCCAGTTTTCAAAATGAAATTCAAAATCACAGTGTAAAGACTTCATCAACTAAGGCCACATTTGGGCTTGCAAAGGACCAATGTCCAATAGAAACCGTTCCTATTAGAAGGACAACTAAAGAAGATCTCATCCGTGGCAAATCGTTTTTTAATAATCTTATATTTGACGGGAATCCGAATAATCATGTAAATTTTCTTTTATTCTTATCAATTTTAAATGCTTTCACTTTTTATTATTTTTAACTATAGAGTAATTATAAATCAATTTATTCTATGTATAGGTTGCATCTATTTCTCTAAGAACAGTAAATCCTACATATTTTTCTTATTTTGGAGTTAGTGGAACAAATAGCATTTATAATGTAAAAGTTGAAAATGATCAATCAAGTTCCTCTGTTATGTGGGTTCGAAATGGAGCTATAGATAACACTAATTTTATCGGCATTGGATGGCATGTAAGTTTCATTTTATTGATTGTATATTTCATATATACTTTTTGTACACAATTATTTTTATGGATGATATATTCATGAATTGATATTAGGTGGCACGGAGTTTACGAGATGATGAAACTCATCTATATGCACTATAGACGGTAGGAATTGTTTTTAATCTCGTTTGATTTTTTTTCTAACAATTAGATTTGTAAACCCTCAAAACATAACTTTTTCCAATAATAATTTCTTGGTTTAGGAGAATTAAAATCTATCAATTTTCAATATTATTATTCATCGTTAAGATTAATGATGATAATATTACTTTATTCTTAATATTTACATAATTTGTTCAACAATGACAGTCAGATAATTCAAGAATACCGGATGCTACAATTTATTTATGTTCTGTTTTGTTCAACAAGTAAAGTTATTACTTTAGGTGCACTATTTAAACATCTATCTATCTATGGTGGAGAAATGTTTGAGAATCGCATATCCATTATTCAGGTTATCTCTATGCCTTGAAATTTCTACAAATAAGAGGAAAAAAATTACATTAAAACTGTTTTTATATTAACTGTATTTGACAAACAAAAAATTTTCAAGAAATATATCAGTGAATTTGTATGATATGGTTCACAATGTACCAGGATCTGATAACACTCGAAGATTGCTGGGTGACAAGTGAAAATGAATAATCTTCGGATTATTTCTCAGCATCTTTATTCTCAACCTATGAACATCTGCAGATACAAGTCGCGATGGGGCGGTAGAGCAACAACTACTCGGCGCTCCTGGTCCTCCAATGGGTCTCAGGATACGTATTTCCTGATGATATATTGATCATCAATAATTGCGAGGTTATTTTAGATATATTACATATCAGAATACCTAGAAAAAACTATTTCACCAAACAATTTTGATACAAAGATTCATTGACAAACCTCAATGTTATAATGCTAAATACAATGCTATATACAAGGAAAGGAGATTGGACCAGCGGCTCTCCAATTTGGAGGACCTGGTGGTAATTGTGATGATTAGGTCATATTATAAAGACTATTTAAATTTAAATAAAATTTTATATGTTATATTCATTGTTCATAGGTGCTGCTTGTTTCTATAAAATCTTGTTTATTGTTACCTTTTAATTTGCTTCATGTGTTATTTATTATTAGTAATTGAACTCAATATGTAGTAATGAAATTCACAAAACATTGTTTAGATAAGTAGTAGTTGTTTAAAACTACTGTATCGTCACGTTAGTATAAAGTTGAAAAAAAATCTTAAACTTTAAGCTGTTAAAACAATTTGAATAGTTAATAAACATATTTGAATAACTAATTCTGTTAATGATCAAATTTTTGTCTTCCTCTTCAATATCTTTTATCTCTTCTTCCTTAGGAACAACAGAAGATAAACATGTATTAATGCTACGCAATCACATTACTTAACAAATTACTTAGTGACTATGATAATAGGTCATTGAACTAGGTGCCAACCAATGTTATTTTCCCATCCACATGCTGATACTGATCAATGTGATTTTGTAATTCTAAATTCTATTACATTAACACATTGAACTACTTCTAATTCTATTACATTTAACACATTGAATACTTCTATGCGGATGCCTATGTTGTCAAGTGTACGTTCCGGACATAATTTCGAGGATCAGCAACGCCGAAGCTGTATACACAACTCTTTTTGGGTCAAATGACCTTTGCAAAATACAATGTCAAGCAACATGTTCAGAAATGAAGGTCAGTTCACACTATTGAATTTCAAAACAAGCTAACATAGTTTCTAGAGACTAAATATGTTCATTTTACATTGATGATGATAAGTCTCATTTAAGGAGAAAAAAGTCATGCATGATACTATATAAGCAAAAAGGCATCTGAAAAATTGATATATCTGGTCTTTAATTTTTAATCAGATAAATCAATTTTCATAAACCACTTTTGCTATATTCATTCTGGAGGAAGTAATTTAGAAGACATGATTATGTATGTGTGAAAGAAATATACTATCATGGTAGGACTAATTCATAGTACTTTTGTAAGTTTTGTACCTGTGGCCATGATATTCGGGAGCCGCAATAGCCGTATGTTCCCATTACTCTCGTAGAGACGTGACTATTATCGCCTGAGGCCGTCCTTTGCCAAAGCAAAATCGGAAAGTTTTTGGTCATTTAATTTCCTGTCATCAACAAAACGAAACGTTAGAAAAAGCCATTTGACAATTGAATCGTAAGAGTGATAGGATACGTGCATTATCCGAGTCAAGTAATATATTTGATGTTTTTGAAGTCTCTATATTATCACTTGCTTCATCGCTATGAAGATATGCAAGACCTAGCAGCATCAAGAGAATCTTCATTCGGATACTCCAAAGAAAGCGGTTGAAAGTAAGAAGCTCTGTTTCAAAAACATTATATAAATGAGAGTTTGAGGTATTAAAATGTGTCAAGCATAAGAGAAAATTGAAAGGAAAATCATTAACTTACTCCTAAATATAGATGATTGTCTAAACTGCCCTTCCGGCAAGAACTCATATACCAAAAGCCGTTGGTCATCTTCGAAGCAGTAACCAATCAATTTCACAAGATTAGGATGATGCAGCTGTCGCCAAGTAATGATTTCTGTCTATAGCACAAGGCTAATTAGTTACATCTAAAGAAGAATCATCTAAATGTAAAATACAATTCTCATTCGCGAACATTAACAAAAACGTATCTAATTCTCGGGATTTAAGCGAGGTTCCAAGGAAATGACACTCACCAACCATTCACTATGTCCTTGCAACCCTTCTTGGTTCTAAATCTCTTGACAGCAATAACGACTCCAGTCCCAGGTTTAACCGGTACGAGTGAGTGCTCGTCAATCCACCTTTAAAATAACAGCTCCAAATCCACCTTCACCAACCACACTATCGGACGAAAATTTCTTGTAGCAATTTTCAGCTCACTAAAGGTGAAGCTCTTCATATTTGAGAATTCAAAATCTCGCCCTCAGTTCGAGGAGTTGGAGGCCCGGTAGTGGGAGTGGTGCGACCACTCAGCCATTATCTTTGCTACCATCCTTTGAACTCAAACCTACACATGTCCAAAATAAAACCATATATATCACATTCTAACACAATGCTTTGTTCTCTTTCTGTTAGAAACTATGTTCTTCTAAACACATACTAGCACTATGCATACCATGGTTTTAAATTGTGGTCTGCAGATATTGTGAATTTTCAAGTCTCTGCAATAGTGCAACCGCAATTTAAAACCATGATGCATACATAAAACAACTTTTTTTTTTGTACCAGTTTACTCTAGATTTTGTTGTTGTAAGAACTTAGAAGAGAATGAAAAGTCAAACACTTAAAAATTAGATAAATAAGCTTAGTTCCAAAGCTTTCCAAGTGAAGTTCTTAAAACTCTGCTTCTCATCTTAGATTTTTTTTTCTTAACCACCAAATCAAAGAAATATTTAAAATGAATACCTTAGAAAAATTCTCATACAAGAGTGGATCTTAACAAATTTTCAAAATAAACAATTACACACAGCTTGTACCAAAATCAATACCGAACATAACTCATCATCATCATCATAGCTACTAAAAAATTCCATGATATAATCAATTAAATCAAGTCCCTTTCTTAGTTGAATCATTTATTCTTCAAAAACCAAAAATTCCCATTATAAATTGCTTCCTAGTTTGCCACCAAAACCAATTAATTCATCTACATAAAACCACAAGGTGATCATTATAAAAAAGTTTAAACTTTTAAATACAAGGGTAGAAAAAAAGAGAAAAAAAACAGTTTTTTAGAATGAAAAGAACATGCAACAATGATAGCATATATACCATTTCTCTTGGAGGGTTTTCAGCTTTGATTCTAGCACTTAAGCAACATCACATGAAGACAAAAATAGCTGAAGAACACAGAAGCAGAAAGAAGTTGAACTTCTAAAAATTGAACGAGCTTAATGAACTAAAAATTGAAGGAGCTTAATTGAAATGAAGTAGACAAAGGAATAAAAAAAAAAAGGGTAAGAAGAACATATATTTGCAAGTGTGAAAGCTAATTTTTAATGAACTAAAAATTGAAGAGCTTAATTGAAGAGCTTAATGAACATATATGAAGTAGACGATTATATTCATTGTCATATTAATGTTCGTTTAATCTAAATAAAATAAATAAATATATGTGTCAAAACTCAATTCATATATATATTTTTGTTTAAATGGATGCCTATCAAATAAAAGTCCAGTCAATATTGGTCAGTGTTGTTATCCAATTTTAAATATCAATTCAATGTGAAAATTATCTATATTATATTTGGTAAAACTTGACATTGGGTGAAAGAAGAAAATAAGCCATTTTTGGCAAAATCATGCAGGGCCAACCCATCCACTACAAAAATTGGGTCTTTTTTTGGACATTGAAAATAGGCATGAATATTTATTTGTTTTGTATACCGGTAATAGTAGTACTATAGGAGTATAAACTAGTAGAATCCATTTTGGAGTGTTTTAAAATAGGCCTGCAAAATGTAAGCTAGCATTCATAATCATAATTAAATATTGGTAGTAATTTATTAGATAAATATGATAAGTTTTTATGTTCTTGAAATATTAATAATTTCTCAAATTTAATTTTATCAAAAATATGTTTAAGCATTCATATATTTATTTTCTCAAATAAAAAAAAACTTCTTATTTCGAAAATACGTATTTAAGATGATATTGTAAATGATCTTCGATTTTAATGTAAACTGGAGAAAAATTTCTACATATTTTTGGGTGCTAAATAAGTTTAGGTCAGTTGGATCTCATTGTTCACCAGAGTCAGAGAAAAGCTCCAAACTGGATAGCAAAGCTTCTTGAAGTACTTTCTACGTTTGCTAAACATGGATTTACATATGTTGTATTGTACAATGTGAGTGAATGGTTTGTGTCTAAGTTGCAAAGTGGCATGATGCTCAAGATTTGATTCCTCAGAAACACCCTTTTAATAGCCAAGAGATTATATGATCCACATTTCTAATTGCATAAGCTTCATCATCTAACATCTCAACTACAGGAGCAAACTACAAAATGAACAAACAATAAGGTGATTGATTAACACAAATTCACACAGAACAAGTAAAGAAACTTGTTGTACACACTGACCTCATCATTCTCCTCAAAATACAAACCGATCAACAGCACTGTTCTTTGGAAACTCCCACCCTAGGTTGTTCTCTAACAGCTCCATAAATTTCCTGTCTGCCAAGAGAAAAACATTAGTACATTCAGCATTTTTTCTTTACAAAAATACATTGCAGCTAGAAGCAAATGTGCGAGTAACTATGAATATCTATTAGAATATGAAAATTTTAACAAATGAAAATAAAGATCAACCAATCTAATCTGGAGTAGTTTTCCAAGTAATACTTTGCTTGTATATAATTAGGGATATCGAAGTGAATTCATATACCAGGTATCTAATGGGAGTCAGTACTTGAACTCTATCAACCCTCACTTCATTAATAAGAGGTTAGGAAGAGAAAAAACTATTTATTTTTACCTGAAGCTTAAGAGTAGAAAAATATCCAAACTTAATCCGCAAGTGTTTTTTATCCATTGGTATCCATGGATCATGGATTTAGGTGATCAAACTAGTGTTGACGCTACAATGCTATGGTGCTGCTATTTGACAGCACTTTGAACTAAATCACGTGCAGCACAATAATAGTAGTTTGTTAAAATTCTGCTGTACTATAGCGACGCTATTTGACAACACTAAATCCAACTTGTGGAGAGTAGGGAGGGTGAATATCAATAAGAGAGTTTCTTTTCCCACTTCCCAATGCTCTCTAGATTGACCGATCCGGAGGTGTACTTCAAAGCTTTTTTGAGAATATAAGGGTGGGAAAAAAAGCCACTTATCAATAATAGTATACTAGCAAATGAAGACATAGGTCAAAGCTCATACCCATTTTAAAAGATCTCCATCAACATCTGACCCATCTAGCACCAATGAAAAGAAGTCCTACAATTCCAAAACAACAAGCATTAGTTGAACTTGAACTCAGCAAATCAAATCAAATATCCCATAATGAAAACAAGATCTAAATTCTAGCCAGTGTTAGTTAAAAAGGACAGAACTTGAGCAACTAGTTCGCAAGAATCAACGTTCTCACAATATGAACTGTAATTTTCAAGATCTTAAAAATCCATAACTGATTAAAACCAGGCGTCAATCTATTTTCTTTCAATAAGAAAAGCTAGGTAATAGATCAAAATAATTTAAAATATCGAGTTCATATATATATACCTTGCAAAGATAGTGCAAAAGCTATCAGTAGAAAGCCAAGAATCATCTAACAACGGTGGTCTTGTATCATCCGTGCGATCTTTCTGTAGTCCATATTTTAGTTGATAATAGATGACTTTAATGAACTAGAAGAATACACAAAATATTAAGTATCAGTTTGGTGAGGCAAAAAGAACAGAAAACAAGAGGGAACTGTCGACCAATGCAAAGAGCCTATCAAATTAATGTATAAGGAACATTAACTGAATTTACATTACAAGTACTAAATTATGGCACACTGCTAACATATCGAACTTTTGGACAGTAATATACTTAGGATTATTTGCAGCACCAAAAGTATTTTGTAACTTTTTTTGATTGTTTGAAAGGGAAATTAATGAATAATTTGGCATATGATTGTGGCTTATTTTCTTAATCTGGATTCAGCTGCTTATTGTTTACAGACTAGATTCACAATTATTACAATGAAGGATGAAGTAATAGCAATCCATGCAATTCTAATAATGTGACTGTTTGCACCTAAAAGAAACAAACATTAAAAACATTGTTAAAGTTTACCTTGGTGAATAGCCGAGTTCGTGTGTTGAAAGGCTGCAAAAGATTACATAAAGTCATGCAAATATAAACAAATATATATCTATGAAATAGTACAACTTGAAGCCGATTTGAACCTATGTAATCAATATCTTGCATGCCATTTGAACTGTAAGCAAATGTCATGGAACCACTTAATGCTCAATTGCTAATCCCTACCACACAAGCATGTTTAACAATCATAAAAACTTAACACTAATGGTTCACTCTAAGTAAATTGAAAAGCTAGTCCATTAGAATAATAATGGCAATCATAATAGTTGTGTGAATCTAATATGTCCCTGAAAATTTTGATAAACAAACAATACTTTAAAATCATCTAAATGACTCATTTTCAGCATCAGTAGATCAATATCTTTACTTTGTGTGGTGAAAAAAGCAAACAAATATATGAAAAGAAACGAAAAAAAATTTAAAGTCCAAGAAAAGTCTAATAGTTTGTGCATGCATTATGCAAACAAGGTAAGACTGAAAAATTATTACTTACTGCTTCAGTGCAGCCAAACAGAAGGCTAACCAACGATTTCCACTGGAGGAATGCTTCTAGCGACTGACCCATCTGCAATATTGCAAAATGTCATAGTGGATTTAACAAGAGTACACTAACAACTTTATAAAGGAAACCGTGTTTTCTCCACCATACCAAAAAGGGCAACAAACGCAAACTGCAGTTCTCCAAGAGCAAGTCTTCAGAACCTCCATAATCTTTTGCCAGTAAGTCTCTAGCAATTGTGTCTCTAGAAGGCCCAACATAAAACATGTTGCACAAATCAGCAAAATTCAACAGGCTAAAACCATAAGGGTAGATTACTGATTTCAACACTTTTATCCTCTTACTGACTTTTTGGAACCAAATATTCAGGGGCATGTTTTGTTATAGCATTTTTTAATAAAAAAAAATCACATTTTTTAAAAAACAATCCCTTTTAGGAGATGATTATCTGCTTATTACAGTTTTAAAAAAAATTAAGAAACTGAAGGAAAAAAAAAAATTAAAAAGTGCTTATAATGAGAAACTGTTTTGAATTAAATTTTCATAAAAATTACTTTTATAGATGATTTCGTAAAAAGAAGTGATTTTCATTATGATAAACGGACACAAAATAGATACTTTTTTTCCTTAAAAAATCTCAAAAATAATTTCTAAATTACTATATGTCAAAATCACTTATTTTTTAAATCCGGAATGAATTGGACCCTCAATGTATGCCTACCTTGTCAAGATTCAAAGAGGTGAGTTCCTGTCCACTCATCCCCTTGCATTTTACAACACGTGGATGGAGGTATAATAACATCCTTTTCTCAGAAACTTGCTCCAGATTTTGCAGAACTACCACCTTCAGCTGCTTGTCTAGTGCTTCCTCCATTGATGTTTTAGGAGTGTTTCTAAACATATCATTTTCACATTCAACACTGATTTCTCCTCCGATGGGCTCTGCTCATAAATTAACAATAATAAAATATTAATAAACAATTTAATACGAAGGACACTCACTCAAGCAAATAGCATACCAAGCCGCTCGATGATGCTCCTGTAATGAAATTAGATAATCGCTTCCAATCTTCAAAGTGGCTAAGATTGTAAGGCCCAAGTTGTCGGTCAAATTCCATATGTTTAACAGCCTGGCTATATCTTTCGTCCTAAAGGAAAAGCAGAGAAAATAAATAAATATATACCATAAATGGAAGACTAATAGGGCATGAAATTCAACACAGATTTTAAATATATAGCATTTAAACCAAAAGTTCTTATTATGCTCTTAGATGAATCATGAATTTCTAATGATGCAGCAAGTATGAACTAAATGTGCAACTTTAAAATCCAAAGGACAGAGAGTGATAGAGAAATTATTATAAAAGAAGTAACTTAAAGCAAATAAATGGACGGAAAAGAAGAAGTTCCAAGTAAAAACATGTAGGGTAATACAATTTATACAAATATCAGTGTATCCTCATCATAGTATGATACTTATCATATTTCGCTTAACAATATCAAACACTATAATAAAAAGGAACAAAATCAATAAGGTAAAATTACATGCATTGAAATAAGAAAAATTTAGATAAAACGGAGATCGGAAAAAGTGATTGGTTGAACTGGTGAGGCAGATGCAGGGCAATGTAACCTGCCTTAAAGTTTGCCTTTTTTTAGTTGGTGTTAAATAAAATAAAAGCAGAAACTTCCTCACATTATATGAAGGGGAAATAAACTAAAAGCCCAAGTTTCCCAATACTATCTTACAAGTACTAACTTGACTAACAGAATGTAAATTACATCAATCACGAGTCGTGATGGTTTCACATCTTACACATGTTAATACCTCTTCTCAGATACTTTGACTAGCCTTTCCTCTTGTTGGTCCACTTACGAACAATTACCTGCATGGCCAAAGAGACCAAAATGCTCTTCAGTATACAATTTTATTATTATTTTGAAATACATTTACATTCTTAAAAGATGTTCAGACCACCAACAGGTTCAAACAGATGAGCATTGGTTAACTTTAACCAATGAATTTCAGATAATTGTTTTAGCCATCATCAAGTTGGTTAATCCCTTTGCTGCTCAAGGATTTCTTCCAGCCAGCCCAGCAACTCATTTCACTGTTCAGCAACAACTTTGTTCTACACATCCTCTACAACTAACTAAAGTTTCAAAGAACATGGCTCTTTTGTTCTTTTTTTTTACATTAGCAGTTTTGAGGTGTTCGTGTCAAGTGTCCACATCGGAGTCTGTATTCATAGGTAGAAATGAACTTCGATATAGAGTTCATTCCTCTATCTGCTATCATCCTGCTATGGCGGTTTTATCAAGTCTGGCCACTTGCTGCTATATCAGATTATGAATTACAGTGCATTTGTACTTCAAATTATTGAAAGATAGAATTCTGGTAATGGTAAAAGAACAAAAATTGCAATCCTAGAAAGCAACAACTATGGTGTTTCTAGTAACATTTATCATCATTTGGCAAGGAAAGAGTCACGGGACGACTTCTAGGCTTGTAGCTCTATTAACAGAAACTGACTTTTCCTTCTTTTTGATCTGTTTAATGAAGATAGTTCTAGATTGATTTCAAAACTTAAATCAGTTATTAAATCTTTCACTTTTTCAGCATATCACAAACACATTTGAAGTTAACCACTATATTAAAAGGTCTCAGGAACAATATAGAAGTTATTGCATTAAACAAAGCTCGTCAAGGATACAAATTAGACATTTTTAAACTCCTAATACACTTAACATTTTAAACTCCTAATGACACTCTAAAATTACATTCACACACGAAAATTAGCAGGTTCACAACTAAATTACAAGAAAACCCAGAACAGCAAATGAAAACAGGCAGAGTCTTGCAGGCTCAAATCGGAGGCACCTGAAATCAGCCAACTGCTTCCCTCACCGGAATCACAGTTAACTGTACATATGCCTCGCCCGCCGATTCTTCTGTTCTCAACCAACGGCGGTGGGTTCAATGGAGACATGAAGAAGAAGAAGAGTTTGAGTTTATTCATCAACGAATGGGAGAAGAGTACATCACAAATTCTCTGAGTTTTTCCGATTTAGCCATCGTTAAGTTGATAAGGGTGGACCGGACGGGTTCGGGTTCAAATTCCACAACCGAATAACCCAACGGGTGAGACAAATCCAAATACAAAAGAGTAACTTTGACGAGACGCAGATGGGCAAGATGGCGGCGATGGTGAAGGCTAGGGTGAGACGACGATGGTGAAGACGGTGATAGTGACGGCGGCAACGATGTGAGGCTGTAGATGTGGCTTTATGTGAGTATCAGAGACAAAAGTTTGAGAGAGTGGGGCGGCTGCTTTGTGAGAGTGAGTGGGGCAGCAGGGTTGAGAGTGTGGGTGGGGCGGCGGCTGAAAGAGAGAGAGGAAATGAGAGTGTGGGTGGGGCGGCGGCTGAAAGAGAGAGAGGAAAATGTGAGATTAGGGTTTCACTTGAACCCGACCGCATAATATTCAATGCACTCTATTGCTTCTAGTTTCAAAGATTAGTTTTTGTGAACTAACTATAAATTTGTAGAGATTTTATTTTCTATAGTGTTATTCAAAAAATAAAAAATAATTTTATCAAAATTTCTTTATTGATAATTTGTGAGAGTGTCCTACATAGTACTTTCTTTGTACCATATATTTAGGGTATTTGACTACTTCGTATAGATTTAAAAAAAATGTAAATACATAAAACAATAATTTATTAAATTATTTTTATAATTTAATAATTATAAATAAGTAAATTAATATTAATTAAAATATAATTGTAGGAAAAAAACAATTAAATTTATATTGTTGATAAAACATTATAATTATTTTAAATAAATATTTTTTATAAATATGACAATTGTTTTAGGAGAGAGTAAATATTAATTACAATTGAAAAGTAAATAAAGTTATGTTGAAAATTAAAAGTAATAATTTATTTTTTCTGAGATATATATATTTTGTGTGTGTGTGTGTGTGAATGGATATGTGGATCTAAGAAAGAAAGTTCTTGGTCTTTGACTTTTTGAAAGAGAAAGACAAAACCAAAACGGGGTTGACCTTAATGACACCAATGGTTTTATGGTTAGATTATGTGCAAGTGGAAACTATTATGTCTGAGCTGTTCTAATGCTTCCAACCCCCAACCTTTTTTTATTTTTTTTATTTGTTGCTTCTTGTGGATCATTGCTTTCAACCTTATCTTTCTCTTATTCTTGGTCGCCTTTTTTATACTCTTTTCCTTTACTCATTTTTTATTTTTATTATATGTATAAAACCATCAACATATATATTTCTAAGGTATTTAGTTGTACGGACGAAATTAGACGACAGACTAGTAGAGACTAGAGATTATGTTTTTATAATAATACTCATTACAATACTAGAGACTAGTACGGACGTTATTATAATATTAATATTTTATTATAATTTTTCTTTTCCTTTTTTTTTAGTTTTATATGTTTTTATATAATTTTTATTAACATTATGTTGTACAATTGAATTGTTTTTATTAAATTATATTTTTCTAATTTAGTTTTCTTTACGTTTAATTGTTGTCTCTGACCTGAATAAAAGAAAAAAGAGTAATTTTTTCTGATGCTAAATTAATAAGAGATATTTTTATAAAGACATAATTGATG
>PGTU02011562.1:0-28090 GCA_002896215.2 Cicer echinospermum | reverse complement strand
AGTGTAGGGCCATATTCTCCTTCAGCCCTTGAATTAAGATGTTCCTGCATCAATTCAACCATTTATTATTCAAAAACAATGTTAAAAAAAATGAAAAATATATAATTAACAGTTCATACTAAATACAAGTGTAAGTGAAAAAATTAAAAATCATTTTTTTTAATTTTAATTTTTTGCCTTAATAAAACAAATTACAAAAAAATTGACCTATCGTGACACACAAAATGTTTCACTAAAAGTTAAAAACTGTAGGTAAAAGTTAATAATACTTTGAGTGACACTCAAATCTAGTGTCAACTTTAAGGGGGCGTCCTGCTACACTTTGAGGACTGTCACTACATGTTCTGATGATTGTCACTATATGTTTTTGATTTCTACCTACAATAATGACTGTCACTAAAAACTAGATAAATATAAATAAAGAATTAATCTATTCCTACAGTATTGTCTGTCACTAAACCTAGATCATCAAACTCTCACAAGAAGTGCCAGTTGAAGTCTAGGACCCTGCAAACGCCCTCGGCTTGCAAGTGCTATTGATGGCGGCATATGCAACCATAGTTCTATGTGGCCAAGAAGGCCACTGGCTGCTGCTGCATGAGCTTGGGCCTGTGCTTGAAGCTGTTGACATGTTGCATACATCCTTAGCATTGTAGCCATAAAGAAAACACCAAGCACAAGCCAGAGCTACAATAGAAAATAAAGACCTCATTTAAATCGATAAACATCATTAACAAATAAATTCGTCTCATTTCTTGAAAAAATATGATCCTTGCTTAGAAAGAGAAGACCTTACCAGAAAAATTGGGACATCTGGTGAGAGTTCAGAATCATGAATAAACAGGAAGAACTGAAATATAAAATAAAGTTTGTGAATAATCATTGGAGAAGAACAGAAAAGGAAAATTTAGCAACATAACAAAAATTATAAAAGAAACTTATTTTGATGACTATACCTTACGAGAAAATGAGTGAGTTGGATTACTAGACGTGCTGCATGAACACGCTGAAGAAAAGATAGGAATCTCCAATTTACCTTGTTACTGACAATGGCAATATTATGTGGTTTTCCTTTCAGACAAAATTTAATCAAGTGCGCTTTTCCTTAAACTTGATATATTGTATTCCAAGAACATTGATGAATACAGTATGAAACCTAATTGGTGTCTCAGGTTTAATTCTATTATAAAAGAGAGAGAAACAAAAGAAAGGAAAAAGTTTATTTTTTGACCTTTTTTGAAGAAATGGTTTTTCTATAAAGTATGAACTCAGCCAAAACAATTGTTGGGGTAACAGCAATCTTAGCCATTTGATAGAAACCAACACTGCATGAACTTAACTGTCAGCAACATGAAAGGAAGTTCCAAAACTCTTATGATTGATATGTTAGAGCAAGAGCATGAACCTTTTATGCTTGAGGCTGGTGTTTGCAAGGCCAGAAGCAAAAGCCATAACAGCACCAAGCCACCAAGTGCAAATATAGAAGAGAATGGAGTTGTTTTAGATGGAGGAGACACAGAAAGCACTGAGAGTGCTTTAAAAAATGCAAGGAGAACCCTTGCAGTGATGTAATGAACAAATGTGAGGAAAATTGGGAAGTTGAAGCCAACTCTTCCCATCACCTGTCAACAACAAAGTTTTATCAAATTCAAGAGGGCTATTTCAGTTTCAACCTTCCTAACATGTCATAATAATAATGATGATAAAATGCATGCACCATAAGAAGTAAATGTTACATACCAATTTGTTTGCCATGATGATTCCAATTGCAACCATAAAGTTGAAAGATAATGCCACCACTGGTCCACAATATCTTTGTTGTTGGCGCTTGGCTCCTTCTGATGTTCGGAGCTCATAGTAGAGAGAAGATCTTAGTTCTTCCAGTGCTTTACTTGATAATTTTAACCATGAGAACTGTAAAGCATTGTCGAGTTTACATTAGTATTGGAAACTACGTAGCACGGTAAAGTAGTGTTTTTGTTGTCTGACGGGTGTTAGTGTCCAACACGACTCAAAAATATGTAGTTATATTCAATTACTTCGATTTTTCAAATTATCATTAGTGTCTATGTGTCGGTGTAAAACATCCATCACACCTTTTGTGGGATAAGTTATTGTTATTTGGAACACAAACATAAGCCTCTTCACTAATAATAAAAAACAATGGCAATTTACAACTAGTACTACTAATACAACATCAAATCTTCATTTAAATTTTCAAAAAACAAAAAACAAAAAAACAAATAATAAGAGAATCAAAATGGAATTTCAATAGACAGTGGTAATCATCATTTATCTTGTGAATTTGACATTAGCATACAATTCATTCATTTTATTAACACATCTAATTCAATTTCAAATTTGCTAAAAAAAATGTGATATCTCACAGTAGCAAATTATGCCAATAACAACGATAATCCAGTAATTCTAGATATACAGAACAAAAGCGGAGAGGGGAAATAATCAGCAACACAAAACCTCAAAGACGAGAAGGAAATCATAAAAGTAAATACAAAATAGAGATAATAAGTTGATTGGAATAGATATATGTTGATACTTACAAAAGCGAATTCAGAGTAGCGAGATAGTGGCTGCACACAATGAGAACGGTGGCGGTGCTGCGATCTGGAGGGGAATAGTAACACAGACGGCGCCATCTGCCGGAGAGAATGTGGCCTCCAGGGTTTCTTACGGTGGTTGTAGAGCAGAAAGAGCAACTTGGCAAAGTAGTATAAAAACCAATGCAAATTGCTAATAGAGAAAAAAAAATTCACTTACTCGTGAATCCCTAATCCGCTGAATCTGAATGCTGAGTTTGAATCTTAAATCGAAAATTGCTTAATCGTAAAAAAGATAATCAATGAAGAAATAGTTGAGTTTGAATCGGAAACTGAAGGAATTGATTCAAGATGGAATCGAAAAAATATGAAGAAATGGTTCTTGAACTGAAAAACGATAATCAACGAAGAAATTGAGAAATACTTCTTCAACAAAAAAAAACGGAAATTGAAATCGGAAAAAGCTTTAATAATTTATGAGAAGAAATTGGAAAGATATTTTGAGCAAATTTCAGAAAAAAAATTGAGAAAGAAATAAATGAGAAGAAATAGAATGGGAAAATATTACAAGATGAAAATGGAAAAGAAAGAGAATAAGTGAATATGTTTAAGATGGGATATTTTGGTTTTTTGCTTTTGTTTTTAAGTTTACTCAATATATTCATATTAAATGTGAATAAGTGACACTCTTTCCGTAGCTAAAAATTAACTATAGTGACAAACAAATATATATCACTAAATGTTGAGTGTCACAATAAATCTTTTTTTTTGTAGTGCTAACTCGAAAGTGAGTGTATTTGTGGACAATTAATATTTAAAAATTCTAAATTCCTAAGCTATTTAGAAGACAGTTCCAAGCCTATACTTGACTCGTAAGGTACTATGAACAAGTCTACTTTACCATCCTAAAATGTTGTACTTTAGATTATCAGTCACTTTTATTTCTTAGAGTATCGACTCAAGAGTCATTTTTCATCAATAAAAGAACTTGCAGGTGCTCTTATTTTTTTAGATTTCCTTCACTTGAAAGGTGTTCCAATATAATTTATTTTGTTTTTGTTGGATCGAGGAAGACATATTATATCATTCAAACTTTTTTATCAAAAAATAAGTTGAATGCTCTTATATAGTGGGAGTTTTCCCTTTTATATATTTTTTGTTGTTGAAGAGTTGTTGTATCACTTTGGTGGATTTCAACTTTACTGTTCAAAAGTTACAGCACTATTTTCTAACTGAAATTCACATGTGGGCAGAGAAAAGAGATTTATGTCGAGTTCAAATTCTCACTCTTAGGATATCATATCATATTTTATTCGATACTTATTTTCTTTATTTGGAAACTAAATAAAAAATAAATTCTTCTGAGATTTTGAGTTTAAACTCATAACATAATATATAATCTAATAATATCGACATTTATTAGTTGAATTTAAATTTATTTTATATTCTATGATAAAAATTATTCATATATAATATAGTTAAATATAAATTAATATAGTATAAAATTTAAATACATAACTTTCTCCTGATAGATCTAAATTTTTATATAATCATAACTCATATTCGTATTAGATATTACCGTAAACCAGATATAACTCTTTTCATTACAAGATATTATAAACCATACCTTGGTTATCATATTAAAGAATTACTTCATTTAGTATTATTCCAAATCAAGTTTCTATTTTGCAATCACAAGCACATGTTAGTTAAGGGATACTGACAACTCAAGCTGGAGGATCAATAGTGGCCTTTGGCGAGTTACTTCTTGATTGACTGGTAGAATTTTTTATTTTTTATCTTATACTAATTAATTATTATAATATAATCATTCAGGAAGGTTACACCTAGTCCTCTGGATTTTATTAGTTTTTTCATTTGTTTATATTTTATTGGTAATTGTAATTATCTTCTATTTTTATGTAACGTCGTGTGTGTAGCTAGGACTCTCACATCAATATTTTGTACAATTAGATTACTTTATTAACTTAGAAAAAGGAATATGAGAAAAGGGGAAACATGAAATAAAAGATATTTAATTTTAAGCTTACCCTTGTGTTTCTAAATGTGTTTCCAGATGCTCATTGAACTTTTTCAATACTACAAATCCTTCAAAAAGATTTGGTCTTAGATTTTGACAATTGAAATTATTGACGTTTAATGGCCTACACTTGTTATTATCACAACCTATAGTTAAGTTTGTTAATGTAGCTGCATTAAATAATCACCACTTCCTTTGATCTTAAATATAAGTGCGTATTTAATCTCATATGTTAATGTACATTAGTCAGTACATAAGTAGGAGGTGTTACTTGTTTGTTTCTAAATATAATGGGTCATGATTGCAATATTATTGGGCTCTGGTCACTTTCAATCTTAACTAGTCTATTAGCCTTGCTGAGCCCCAACAAATATTCGACTAATCAAAAAACCCAAAAAAAATAGTTTTAGTTCCGTATTCTCCAAAAATATTTATTTCTATACTAGCGCGAATAAAAACAATAAAACGGTAACATTAGATATTATTTTAATAATTTAATTTTCATATGTATAAAGTTTTACATTAATAAAATATTAAAATTATTTATAAATATCTCTAATAATTTAATGGTCTAATAATTCTAATTGTTGTGATTGATTAATTTATAAAAAAAATTATATTATAATGTATATAAATTAAATATTTATTTTAAACCAATTATATAGAAATAAAAAAAGGAAAACCTTGTTATACATAATCTATATTAAAATGCTTTTCATATTACAATGATTTGACAATGTTTGCGATTTCTTCTTGTCTCAATCTAAAATCACAATAATGCAATTTTTTTCTCGATTCATTCTCTAATACACACTTAAAATTGATTTTTTTTATTATCTTAATTCTTTTTACATAAAAGGTTTTTAAAGTTTCTTAGTTTATTTTTTCAGTTTTAGTTAATGTGTTTTTAATAATTCCAAACAACTAACTACTTTTAGCTTATGGAAAAAATAATTACAAAAAATTATTGTATTTTCATTTGTTTTTATTCTCATGGTGGTTCTGAAAGGAAATACAATGAAAACATGAGCGGGATAACACCTGTACCCAAAAAAAATACTATAATATATACATATAATATATACATATTATAAAATACTTTTATTTTATTTGTTGTCTGTAAACTTTTATGAAATAAATTTAATAACAATTCAAACATGAAATGGATTAAATAAAATGATATATTTTGTTATTACTAATAAATATTCATTGACCAAAATAAAGATTACAAATAAATATAACTGTCTTTGCATTGGAAAACATTTGTTTATTGTAAGCAAAAATAAAATTAAAAAAATGATTTTTAATTTTTTCACTTACCACTTGTATTTAGTATGAACTGTTGAATTATATATTTTTCATTTTTTTTTAACATTGTTTTTGAATAAATAAATGGTTGAATTGATGCAGGAACATCTTAATTCAAGGGCTGAAGGAGAATATGGCCTACACTACAAAAATTGACCTATCGTGACACACAAAATGTTCACTTTAAAAGGTAAAAACTCGTAGGTAAAAGTCCAATTAATACCTTGAGTGACACTCAATAGTGTCAACTTTAGGGGCGTCCTGCTACACTTTGAGGACTGTCATACAACTTCTGATGATTTCACTATATGTTTTGATTTTCTACCTACAAATAATGACTGTCACTAAAAACTAGATAAATATAATAAAGAATTAATCTATTCCTACAGTATTGTATGTCACTAAACTTAGATCATCAAAACGCTCAGTAAAGTCCAGTTGCTGTCTCGGACCCTGCAACCCTCGGCTTTTTAGTGCTATTGATGGAGCATATGCAACCGTAGTTCTATGTGGCCAAGAAGGCCACTGGGCTGCTAAAATCATGAGCTTGGCTATGCTTGAACTGTTGAATGTTGCATACATCCTTAGCATTGTACGCCATAAAGAAAACACCAAGCACAAGCCAGAGCTACAATAGACAAAACTCAAAATCATAATGGCATTGTAATATCAAATCTCGTTTCATTTCTTGAAAAAATATGCATGGCCTGTTAGAAAGAGAGACGTCTACCAGTACTTATGTGACATCGTGAGAGTTTCAGAATCATGAATAACCGAGAGGTAGACCATAAGATTTTATTGTATGGCACATTGGAGAAGATACAGATAAAGCAACATAGCACATAACAAATTTCAAAAGAGAATTATTTCGTCTAATACTGTTACGAGCAAAGTGAGTGAGTTCCTCTGCTGGCAAAGTGCTGCATAAAATTTGATTTAAAGATAGGAATATCCAAATTACCTTGTATAGCACAATGCAACTTAACTCTAAATTGACACAGTGCAACTGCTACATCAGCTGATACAACAGCCAAAGCCCAAAAAAACCTGCATCATTGTATTCCAATGACATATCAATACAGAAAAATTAAAGGGTTGGATGAATAGTTCTTTATAAAAGAGAAGAGAACAAAAGAAATTGAAAAAGTTTATTTTTTGACCTTTTTTGAGAAATGGTTTTCTATAAATATGAACTCAGCCAAAACAATTGTTGGGGTAACAGCAATCTTAGCCATGATAGAAACCAACACTGCATGAACTTTAACTGTCAGCAACATGAAAGGAAGTTCCAAACTCTTATGATTGATATGTTTAGAGCAAGAGCATGAACCTTTTATGCTTGAGCTGGTGTTATGCAAGGCCAGAAGCAAAAGCCATAACAAAGCACCCAAGCCACCAAGTGCAAATATAGAAGAAAATGGAGTTGTTTTAGATGAGGAGACACAGGAAGCACTGAGAGTTGCTTTAAAAAATGCAAGGAGAACCTTGCAGTGATGTAATGAACAAATGTGAGGAAAATTGAAGTTGAAGCCAACTCTTCCCATTCACCTGTCAACAACAAAGTTGATCAATTCAAGAGGGCTATTCAGTTCAAACCTTCCTAACATGTCATAATAATAATGATGATAAAATGTGCACCATAAGAAGTAAATGTTACATACCAATTGTTTGCCATGATGTTCCAATTGCAACCATAAAGTTGCAAAAGATAATGCCACCACTGGTCACAATATCTTTGTTGTTGGCGCTTATCGCTCCTTCTGATGTTCGGAAATCCACTCATACGTAGAGAGAAATCTTGTTCTTCCAGTGCTTTATTGATATAATTTTAACCATGAGAACTGTAAAGCATAGTCGAGTTTACATTAGTATTGGAAAACTACGTACCCCACGTAAATAGTGTTCTTGTTGTAATTTCTGACGGGTGTTAAATTCCAACACGACTCAAAAATAATGTAGTCAGAATATATTCAAGATAACTTACGATTTTTCAAATTATCATTAGTGTCTAGCTGTCGGTGTAAAACGATCCATCAGACACCTTTTGTGGAGTAATAAGTTATGTCTTATTTGGAACACAAACAATAAGCCTCTTCACTAATAATAATAAAACAATAGGCATTAATTCTACAAACATTAGTACTTGGATACTACTATAGCATACACATCAAATCTTCATTTAAATTTTCAAAAACAAAAAAACAAAAAACAAATAATAAATAGAATCAAAATGGAAGTTTCAATAGTACAAGCTGTAATCATCATAATTATCTGAGTGTAAAAATTCGATTGTGAATGATTGACATTAGCATACAATTCATTCATTTTATTAACACATCTAATTCAATTTCAAATTTGCTAAAAAAAATGTGATATCTCACAAGTAGCAAATTGATGCCAATAACAACGATAATCCAGTAATTCTAGATATACAGAACAAAAGCGGAGAGGGAAATAATCAGCAACACAAAACCTCAAAGACGAGAAGAAATCATAAAAGTAAATACAAAATAGAGATAATAAGTTGATTGAATAGATATATGTTGATACTTACAAAAGCGAATTCAGATTAGCGAGATAGTGGCTGCACACAATGAGAAACGTGCGTTATTGCTGCGATCTGGAGGAATTAGTACACAGACGGCGCCATCTGCCGGAGAGAATGTGGCCTCCAGGTTTCTTACGTGGTTGTAGAGCAGAAAGAGCAACTTGGCAAAGTAGTATAAAAACCAATGCAAATTGCTAATAGAGAAAAAAAAATTCACTTACTCGTGAATCCCTAATCCGCTGAATCTGAATGCTGAGTTTGAATCTAAATCGAAAATGCTTAATCGTAAAAAAGATAATCAATGAAGAAATAGTTGAGTTTGAATCGGAAACTGAAGGATTGATTCAAGATGGAATCGAAAAAATATGAAGAAATGGTTCTTGAACTGAAAAAACGAATCAACGAAGAAATTGAAAATACTTCTTCAACAAAAAAAAACGGAAATTGAAATCGGAAAAAGCTTTAATAATTTATGAGAAGAAATTGGAAAGATTTTTGAGCAAATTCAGAAAAAAAATTGAGAAAGAAATAAATGAGAAGAAATAGAATGGGAAAATATTACAAGATGAAAATGGAAAAGAAAGAGAATAAGTGAATATGTTTAAGATGGAATTTTGGTTTTTTGCTTTTGTTTTTAAGTTACTCAAATATTCATATTAAATGTGAATAAGTGACACTCTTTCCGTAGCTAAAAATTAACTATATGACAAACAAATATATATCACTAAATGTTGAGTGTCACAATAAATCTCTTTTTTTGTAGTGCTAAATCGAAAGTGAGAGTGTATTTGTGGACAATTAATATTTAAAAAATCTAAATTCAAGCTATTTAGAAGACATTCCAAGCCTATACTTGACTGTAAGGTACGATGAACAAGTCTACTTTCACCATCCCTACGTAAATGTTGTACTTTTAGATTATCAGTCACTTTTATTCCTCTTAGTAGTATCTGACTTCAAAGAGTCATTTTTCATCATAAAAGACTATTGCAGTGCTCTTATTTTTTAGATTTCCTTCACATTGAAAGGTGTTCCAATATATTGTATTTTGTTTTTTGTTGGATCGGGAAGACACTGATTATATCATCTCAAACACTTTTTTATCAAAAATAAGTTGAAATGCTCTTATATAGTGGGAGTTTTCCCTTTTATATATTTTTTGTTGTTGAAGAAGTTGTTGTATCACTTTGGTGGATTCAACTTTACTGTTCAAAAGTACCAGCACTATTTTCTAACTGAAATTCACAGTGGGCAGAGAAAACGAGATTTAAATCGAGTTTCAATGTCTCACTCTTAGGATATCATATCAATATTTATTCGATACTTAAATTTTTATTGGAAACTAAATAAAAAGATAAATTCTTCTGAGATTTGAGTTTTAAACTCATAACATAATATATAATCTATAATATCGACATTTATTAGTTGGAATTTTAATTATTTTATATTCTAGTGACTAAAAATTATTATATCTAAATACGTTAGAATATAAATTAATTTATAGTAAAATTTTAAAATACATAACTTTATATCCTTATATTTAAATTTTTATATAAATCATAATACAATACAATATTCGTATAGATATTACCGTAACCAGATATAACTATTTCTATTAAAAAGCATATTATTAAACCATACACTTTTGGGTAATTACATATTTAAAAATACTTTCATTTATGTATTATTCAAACAAGTTCTATTTTGCAATCTACAAAGCCACAATGTTAGTTAGGGATAACTGAAACAACTCAAGCTGAGGATCAATAGATGCCTTGGCAGATACTTTCTGATTGGACGGGTAGAATTTTTTATTTTTTATTTATATACTAATTAATTTATGATATTATAATATTGAGGAAGGGTTTAACCTAGCTCCTCTTTGATTATTATTTTTCATTTGTTTATTTTTAATTGTAATTGTATATATATATCTTCTATTTTTATGTACGTCTTGCTTTAGACTAGGATCTCACTCTCATATTTGTACAATAGATTACTTTATTACTTAGAAAAGGAATATGGAGGAAAAGGAAACATGAAATAAAAGAGATATTTAAATTTTAGCTTACGCTTGTGTTTCTAAATGTGTTTTCCAGATGCTCATTGAAACCTTTTCAATACTACAAATCCTTCAAAAGATTTGGTCTTAGATTTGACAATGTGAATTATTTGACGTTTAATGGCCTACACTTGTTTTATACAACCTATATTAAGTTTGTTAGATCGTGTAGCTGCATTAAATTAATCACCACTTCCTTTGATCTAAATATAAGTGCGTACTTCAATTCATCATATGTTAATGTACATTAGTCCCAAGTACATAAGTATGATGTGTTACTTGCTTTGTTTCTAATATATGTGCCATCATATGCTAATTATTGGGGCTCTGTTCACTTTCAATCATTTATACTAGTTATAGCCTTGCCTGACGCCAAGACAAATATCGACTAAACTCAAAAAACATAAAAATATAGTTTTTAACTTCGTATCCTCCTAAAATATTTATTCTGTTATACCTAAGGCGAATCACAAACTAAATAAAACGGTAAACATTAGATATTATTTTAGATAAATTTAATTTTCATAATATGTGAAGTACGAGATTTACATTAATAAAATAATAAAATTATTATAAATATCTCTAATTAATTTATGTTCTAATAAGTTTCCTACATGTTGTGATTGATTAATATTATAAAAAAGAAAATTATCATTAAATAAATGTATATAATTAAATATTTTATTTATTAACAGAGATTACTATTAAAGAAATCAAAAAAGGGATAACGAGCTCTGTTATAAATACATCTATATTAAAATGCTTTTCATATTACAATGATTTGACAATGTTTGCGATTTCTTCTTGTCTCAATCTAAAATCACAATAATGCAATTTTTTTCTCGATTCATTCTCTAATACACACTTAAAATTGATTTTTTTTATTATCTTAATTCTTTTTACATAAAAGGTTTTTAAAGTTTCTTAGTTTATTTTTTCAGTTTTAGTTAATGTGTTTTTAATAATTCCAAACAACTAACTACTTTTAGCTTATGGAAAAAATAATTACAAAAAATTATTGTATTTTCATTTGTTTTTATTCTCATGGTGGTTCTGAAAGGAAATACAATGAAAACATGAGCGGGATAACACCTGTACCCAAAAAAAATACTATAATATATACATATAATATATACATATTATAAAATACTTTTATTTTATTTGTTGTCTGTAAACTTTTATGAAATAAATTTAATAACAATTCAAACATGAAATGGATTAAATAAAATGATATATTTTGTTTATCACTACTAAAATATGTCATTGACCAAAAATAAAGATTACAAATAAATATAGACTGTCTTTGCATGGAAAAACATTTGTTTATTGTAACAAAAATAAAATTAAAAAAATGATTTTTAATTTTTTTCACTTACCACTTGTAATTTAGTATGAACTGTTTTGATTATATATTTTTCATTTTTTTTTACATTGTTTTTGAATAAATAAATGGATTTGAATTGATGCAGAGGAACACTAATTCAAGGGCTGAAGGAGAATATTTTGGCCTACACTTACAAAAATTGACACTTTATCGTGACACACAATGTTCACTAAAAGTTAAAAACTTTGTAGGTAAAAGTCAATAATACTTTGGGAGTGACACTCAAATCTTAGTGTCAACTTTAAGGGGCGGTCCTGCTACACTGTTGCAGGACTGTGGTCACTAACAGGTTTGATGATTGTCACTGGATTGTTTTTTGATGTTCTACCTACAATAATGACTGTCACTAAAAACTAGATAAATATAAATAAAGGAAGTTGAATCTACCTACAGTATGTCTGTCACTAACCTAGATCATCAACTCTCACAAGAATGCCAGTTGAAGTCTAAGGACCCTGCAAACGCCCTCGGCTTGCAGTGCTACTGTGGCGGCATATGCAAACCGTTATTCTATGTGCAAGAAGGCATGGCTGCTGCTGCATGAGCTTGGGCTGTGCTTGAAGTGTTGACATGTGCATGTACATCCTTAGCATATGTAGCATTTAAAGAAACACCAAGCACAAGCCAGAGCTACAAATAGAAACAAGACCTATAAATTAAACTATTCATTACAATATCAAATCTCTGTTTTCATTTCTTTTAAACATATGCATGCCTTGCTTAGAAAGAGAAGACCTTACCAGAAATTTGGTGACATCTGGTGAGAGTTCAGATCATGAATAACAGGAGAACTGAAACATATAAAAGAACGTAAGTTGTGAATGGACATTGGAGAAGATTAAGAAAAGGAAAATAGCAGGCATAACAAATTATAAAAGAAAACTTATTTTGAGAACAACCTGTTACGAGAAAAAGTGAGTGAGTTGGAAGTTACTAGGACGTGCTGCATGAACACGCTGAAGAAAAGATAGGAATCTCCAAATTACCTGTACTGACAATGCAACTGAACTCTAAATCTGACACAGTAGCAACTGCTACATCAGCTGATACAACAGCCAAAGCCAAACCTGCATCATTGTAATTCCAATGACATGATCAATACAGAGAAAAATTAAAGGCTTGGATGGAATGAGTTCTTTATAAAAGAGAGAGAAACAAAAGAAAGGAAAAGTTTATTTTTTGACCTTTTTTGAAGAATGGTTTTTCTATAAAGTATGAACTCAGCCAAAACAATTGTTGGCTGGCGGTAACAGAATCTTAGCCATTTGATAGAAACCAACCACTGCATGAACTTAATGTCAATGCAACATGAAAGGAAGTTCCAACTCTATGATTGATATGTTAGAGCAGAGCATGACTTATTATGCTTGAGGCTGGTGTTTGCAAAAAGCGCCAGAAGACACAAAAGCTCATAAACGCACTGCACCACAATGTGCAGACATATATAAGTGAGAATGCGCAGATGTGTTGTATGAGACAAGTTTAGCATTGATTTAGATGAGTGAGACACAGGAGTGAACTGAGAGTGCTTGTTAAAAGAAGTGCAAGGAGAACCCTAGTGCAGTGATGTAATGAACAAATGTGAGGAAAAAATTGTACGTATAAAGTAAGTTCAGCTATGCCGCGAACTACTTACCTGTAGAACTGTTATCACCCCTCTTGCACTGTCAACAATACACAGATGTCTATCTAGCTATTCGAATTGAGAGAAGAGGCATATGACATCTCCGTCATGTGAGTCCGAAACGCTTACCTAGCAACATGTCATCATATATAACTGATGATAAACATGCATGCTCTTCAACTAAAGACAACAGTCAAATGAGTAAATGTTCTGCCTACACCTCATTTACTATGCCAATTATGTTTGCCAATTGTGTCATGTTCTCATACAATTGCATCTCTCTCATTACCTCGTTGTATCTGCATAAGACATTTCAATCCGCAACACACTGTATGATCATCGCACACCTCATCTTGTGTGTTGTTTGTGGCGCTTGCTCCTCGAATCCTATGTTCGAAGCTTCATAGTAAGAGTAGATCTTACGTAACTACTTCCAGTGCTTTACTTGATAATGATCTTAACCATCGATGCAATCCGTTATTTCTCTAACAATTGTCGATGCAATTCTGCTCTGAAGTCATTATTCTTCTTGCCTAAGTTATTCGGAGATAACTAACAGTACGCACAGGCTACAAGTAGTGGCTAATTATATAGTTGCTCCTGTGCGGGTGTTAGTGGGTGCAGACGCACTTCTACGACTTCACGACCAAATCCAAACTATTTATCCGTTTGCCTTATTCAACTTTATCGCGATTCGATTTTGATGTCCTATAGCGCTATTTTGTTTACCCAACCTTTCGTGTCTATGATGTACCGGTGATAAAACATCATCACACCTTTTGTGGGATAAGTTATTGTTATTGGAAACACAAACATAAGCCTCTTCACTAATAATAAAAAACAATGGCAATTTACAACTAGTACTACTAATACAACATCAAATCTTCATTTAAATTTTCAAAAAACAAAAAACAAAAAAACAAATAATAAGAGAATCAAAATGGAATTTCAATAGACAGTGGTAATCATCATTTATCTTGTGAATTTGACATTAGCATACAATTCATTCATTTTATTAACACATCTAATTCAATTTCAAATTTGCTAAAAAAAATGTGATATCTCACAGTAGCAAATTATGCCAATAACAACGATAATCCAGTAATTCTAGATATACAGAACAAAAGCGGAGAGGGGAAATAATCAGCAACACAAAACCTCAAAGACGAGAAGGAAATCATAAAAGTAAATACAAAATAGAGATAATAAGTTGATTGGATAGATATATGTTGATACTTACAAAAGCGAATTCAGAGTAGCGAGATAGTGGCTGCACACAATGAGAACGGTGGCGGTGCTGCGATCTGGAGGGGAATAGTAACACAGACGGCGCCATCTGCCGGAGAGAATGTGGCCTCCAGGGTTTCTTACGGTGGTTGTAGAGCAGAAAGAGCAACTTGGCAAAGTAGTATAAAAACCAATGCAAATTGCTAATAGAGAAAAAAAAATTCACTTACTCGTGAATCCCTAATCCGCTGAATCTGAATGCTGAGTTTGAATCTTAAATCGAAAATTGCTTAATCGTAAAAAAGATAATCAATGAAGAAATAGTTGAGTTTGAATCGGAAACTGAAGGAATTGATTCAAGATGGAATCGAAAAAATATGAAGAAATGGTTCTTGAACTGAAAAACGATAATCAACGAAGAAATTGAGAAATACTTCTTCAACAAAAAAAAACGGAAATTGAAATCGGAAAAAGCTTTAATAATTTATGAGAAGAAATTGGAAAGATATGTTGAGCAAATTTCAGAAAAAAAATTGAGAAAGAAATAAATGAGAAGAAATAGAATGGGAAAATATTACAAGATGAAAATGGAAAAGAAAGAGAATAAGTGAATATGTTTAAGATGGGATATTTTGGTTTTTTGCTTTTGTTTTTAAGTTTACTCAATATATTCATATTAAATGTGAATAAGTGACACTCTTTCCGTAGCTAAAAATTAACTATAGTGACAAACAAATATATATCACTAAATGTTGAGTGTCACAATAAATCTTTTTTTTTGTATGCTAACATCGAAAGTGAGCTGTATTTGTGGACAATTAATATTAAAAAATTCTAAATTCCTAAGCTATTTAGAAGACAGTTCCAAGCCTATACTTGACTCGTAAGGTACTATGAACAAGTACTACTTTACCATCCTAAAATGTTGTACTTTAGATTATCAGTCACTTTTATTTCTTAGGTCGACTCAAGAGTCAATTTTTTCATACAATAAAAGAACTTTGCAGGTGCTCTTATTTTTTAAGATTTCCTTCACTTTGAAAGGTTTCCAATATAATTTATTTTGTTTTTGTTGATCGAGGAGACATATTATATCATTCAAACTTTTTTATCAAAAAATAAGTTGAATTGCTCTTATATAGTGGGAGTTTTCCCTTTTATATATTTTGTTGTGAAGAGTTGTTGTATCACTTTGGTGGATTTTCAACTTACTGTTCAAAAGTTACAGCACTATTTTTAACTGAAATCACATGTGGGCAGAGAAAAGAGTTTATGTCGAGTTCAAATTCTCACTCTTAGGATTTCATATCATATTTTTATTCCGATACTTATTTTCTTTATTTGGAAACTAAATAAAAAAATAAATTCTTCTGAGATTTTGAGTTTAAACTCATAAACATAATATATAATCTATAATATCGACATTTATTAGTTGAATTAAATTTATTTTATTTTATATGATAAAAATTATTCATATATAATTAGTTAAATATAAATTAATTTTATAGTAAAATTAAATACATAACTTTTATCCTTATATTTAAATTTTTATATAATCATAATACAATACAATTTCGTATAGATATTACCGTAACCAAGATTACTATTTTCTAATTAAAAGCATATTATTAAACCATACATTTTGGGTAATTACATATTTAAAAATACTTTCATTTAGTATTATTCAACAGTTCTATTTTGCAATCTACAAAGCCACAATGTTAAGTTAGGATAACTGAAACAACTCAAGCTGGAGGATCAATAGATGCCTTGGCAGAATACTTTCTTGATTGACGGGTAGAATTTTTTTATTTTTTATTTATACTAATTATTATTATATTATAATCATTGCAGGAAGGGTTACACTAGCTCCTCTGATTTTTATTATTTTTCATTTGTTTATTTTTAATTGTAATTGTATATATATCTTCTATTTTTATGTACGTCTTGCTTTAGACTAGGATCTCACATCAAATATTTTGTACAATTAGATTACTTTATTAACTTAGAAAAAGGAATATGAGAAAAGGGGAAACATGAAATAAAAGATATTTAATTTAAGCTTACCCTTGTGTTTCTAAATGTGTTTCAGATGCTCATTGAACTTTTTCATACTACAAATCCTTCAAAAAGATTTGGTCTTAGATTTGACAATTGAAATTATTGACGTTTAATGGCCTACACTTGTTATTATCACAACCTATAGTTAAGTTTGTTAATGTAGCTGCATTAAATAATCACCACTCCTTTTGATCTTAAATATAAGTGTGTATTTAATCTCATATGTTAATGTACATTAGTCAGTACATAAGTAGGAGGTGTTACTTGTTTGTTTTCTAAATATAATGGTCATGATTGCAAATTTGGGCTCTGGTCACTTTCAATCTTAACTAGTCTATTAGCCTTGCTGAGCCCCAACAAATATTCGACTAATCAAAAAACCCAAAAAAAATAGTTTTAGTTCCGTATTCTCCAAAATATTTTATTTCTATACTAGCGCGAATAAAAACAATAAAACGGTAACATTAGATATTATTTTAATAATTTAATTTTCAATATGTTATAAAGTTTTACATTAATAAAATATTAAAATTATTTATAAATATCTCTAATAATTTAATGGTCTAATAATTCAATGGTTGTGATTGATTAATATTATAAAAAAAAAATTAAATATTATATGTATATAAATTAAATATTTATTTTAAACCAATTATATAGAATAAAAAAAGGAAAACCTTGTTATACATAATCTATATTAAATGCTTTTCATATTACAATGATTTGACAATGTTTGCGATTTTCTCTCTTTGTCTCAATCTAAAATCACAAATAAGCAATTTTTTCTCGATTCATTCTCTAATACAACTTAAAATTGATTTTTTTATTATCTTAATTTTTTACATAAAAGGTTTTTAAAGTTTCTTAGTTTATTTTTTCAGTTTTAGTTAATGTGTTTTTAATAATTCCAAACAACTAACTACTTTTAGCTTATGGAAAAAAATAATTACAAAAAATTATTGTATTTTCATTTGTTTTTATTCTCATGGTGGTTCTGAAAGGAATACAATGAAAACATGAGCGGGATAACACCTGTACCCAAAAAAAATACTATAATATATACATATAATTATACATATTATAATACTTTTATTTTATTTGTTGTCTAGTAAACTTTTATGAAATAAATTTAATAACAATTCAAACATGAAATGGATTAAATAAAATGATATATTTTGTTATTACTAATAAATATTCATTGACCAAATAAAGATTACAAATAAATATAACTGTCTTTGCATTGGAAACATTTGTTTATTTGTAAGAAAATAAAATTAAAAAAATGATTTTTAATTTTTTCACTTACCACTTGTATTTAGTATGAACTGTTGAATTATATATTTTTCATTTTTTTTTAACATTGTTTTTGAATAATAAATGGTTGAATTGAGTGCAGGAACATCTTAATTCAAGGCTGAAGGAGAATATGGCCTTACACTACAAAAAAATTGACCCTATCGTGACACACAAAATGTTTCACTAAAAGTTAAAAACTGTAGGTAAAAGTCAATAATACTTTGGTGACACTCAAAATCTAGTGTCAACTTTAAGGGGCGTCCTGCTACACTTGAGGACTGTCACTACATGTTTCTGATGATTGTCACTATATGTTTTGATTTCTACCTCAATAATGACTGTCACTAAAAACTAGATAAATATAAATAAAGAATTAATCTATTCCTACAGTATTGTCTGTCACTAAACCTAGTCATCAAACTCTCACAAGAGTGCCATTGATAGTCTAGGACCCTGCAAACCCTCGGCTTGCAAGTGCTATTGGATGGCGGCATATGCAACCGTAGTTCTATGTGGCCAAGAAGCCACTGGCTGCTGCTTGCATGAGCTTGGGCCTGTGCTTGAAGCTGTTGATGTTGCATACATCCCTTAGCATTGTAGCCATAAAGAAAACACCAAGACAAGCCAGAGCTACAAATAGAACAAAGACCTCATAAATCATAAACATCATTAACAATATCAAATCTCGTTTTCATTTCTTGAAAAAATATGCATGCCTTGCTTAGAATAGAGAAGACCTTACCAGAAAATTTTGGTGACATCTGGTGAGAGTTCAGAATCATGAATACGGAGAACTGAAACATATAAGAAGTAAGTTGTGAATGAACATTGGAGAAGATACAGAAAAGGAAATTAGCAACATAACAAATTATAAAAGAAACTTATTTTGAGAACATACCTGTTACGAGAAAAGTGAGTGAGTTGGAGTTACTAGGACGTGCTGCATGAACACGCTGAAGAAAAGATAGGAATCTCCAAATTACCTTGTACTGACAATGCAACTGAACTCTAAATCTGACACAGTAGCAACTGCTACATCAGCTGATAAACAGCCAAAGCCAAAACCTGCATCATTGTATTCCAATGACATGATCAATACAGAAAAAATTAAAGGGTTGGATGGAATAGTTTCTAAAAAGAGAGAGAAACAAAAGAAAGGAAAAAGTTTATTTTTTGACCTTTTTTGAAGAAATGGTTTTTCTATAAAGTATGAACTCAGCCAAACAATTGTTGGGGTAACAGCACTTAGCCATTTGATAGAAACCAACACTGCATTGAACTAACTGTCAGCAACATGAAAGGAAGTTCCAAAACTCTTATGATTGATTGTTAGAGCAAGAGCTGAACCTTTTATGCTTGAGGCTGGTGTTTGCAAGGCCAGAAGCAAAAGCCATAACAGCACAAGCCACCAAGTGCAAATATAGAAGAAATGGAGTTGTTTTAGATGGAGGAGACACAGGAAGCACTGGAGAGTGCTTTAAAAATGCAAGGAGACCCTTGCAGTGATGTAATGAACAAATGTGAGGAAAATTGGGAAGTTGAAGCAACTTCCCAATCACCTGTCAACAACAAAGTTTTATCAAATTCAAGAGGGCTATTTCAGTTTCAAACCTTCCTAACATGTCATAATAATAATGATGATAAAATGCATGACCATAAGAAGTAAATGTTACATACCAATTTGTTTGCCATGATGATTCCAATTGCAACCATAAAGTGAAAGATAATGCCACCACTGGTCCACAATATCTTTGTTGTTGGCGCTTGGCTCCTTCTGATGTTCGGAGCTCATAGTAGAGAGAGATCTTAGTTCTTCCAGTGCTTTACTTGATAATTTTAACCATGAGAACTGTAAAGCATTGTCGAGTTTACATTAGTATTGGAACTACGTAGCACGGTAAAGTAGTGTTTTTGTTGTCTGACGGGTGTTAGTGTCCACACGACTCAAAAATATGTAGTTATATTCAATTACTTCGATTTTTCAAATTATCATTAGTGTCTATGTGTCGGTGTAAAACATCCATCACACCTTTTGTGGGATAAGTTATTGTTTATTTGGAACACAAACATAAGCCTCTTCACTAATAATAAAAAACAATGGCATTTACAACTAGTACTACTAATACAACATCAAATCTTCATTTAAATTTTCAAAAAAAACAAAAAACAAAAAAACAATAATAGAGAATCAAAATGGAATTTCAATAGACAGTGGTAATCATCATTTATCTTGTGAATTTGACATTAGCATACAATTCATTCATTTTATTAACACATCTAATTCAATTTCAAATTTGCTAAAAAATGTGATATCTCACAGTAGCAATTATGCCAATAACAACGATAATCAGTAATTCTAGATATACAGAACAAAAGCGGAGAGGGGAAATAATCAGCAACACAAAACCTCAAAGACGAGAAGGAAATCATAAGTAAATACAAAATAGAGATAATAAGTTGATTGGAAATAGATATTGTTGATACTTACAAAAGCGAATTCAGAGTAGCGAGATAGTGGCTGCACCAATGAGAACGGTGGCGGTTCGGCGATCTTGGAGGGGAATAGTACACAGACGGCGCCATCTGCCGGAGAGAATGTGGCCTCCAGGGTTCTTACGGTGGTTGTAGAGCAGAAAGAGCAACTTGGCAAAGTATATAAAACCAATGCAATTGCTAATAGAGAAAAAAAAAATTCACTTACTCGTGAATCCCTAATCCGCTGAATCTGAATGCTGAGTTTGAATCTTAAATCGAAAATGCTTAATCGTAAAAAAGAAATCAATGAAGAAATAGTTTGAGTTTGAATCGGAAACTGAAGGAATTGATTCAAGATGGAATCGAAAAAATATGAAGAAATGGTTCTTGAACTGAAAAAACGATAATCAACGAAGAAATTGAGAATACTTCTTCAACAAAAAAAACGGAAATTGAAATCGGAAAAGCTAATAATTTATGAGAAGAAATTGGAAAGATATTTTGAGCAAATTTCAGAAAAAAATTGAGAAAGAAATAAATGAGAAGAAATAGAAATGGGAAAATATTACAAGATGAAATGGAAAAGAAAGAGATAAGTGAATATGTTTAAGATGGGATATTTGGTTTTTTGCTTTTGTTTTTAAGTTTTACTCAATATATTCATATTAAATGTGAATAAGTGACACTTCTTCCGTAGCTAAAAATTAACTATAGTGACAAACAAATATATATCACTAAATGTTGAGTGTCACAATAATCTTTTTTTTTGTAGTGCTAACTCGAAAGTGAGTGTATTTGTGGACAATTAATATTTAAAAATTCTAAATTCCTAAGCTATTTAGAAGACAGTTCCAAGCCTATACTTGACTCGTAAGGTACTATGAACAAGTCTACTTTACCATCCTAAAATGTTGTACTTTAGATTATCAGTCACTTTTATTTCTTAGAGTATCGACTCAAGAGTCATTTTTCATCAATAAAAGAACTTGCAGGTGCTCTTATTTTTTTAGATTTCCTTCATTGAAAGGTGTTCCAATATAATTTATTTGTTTTTTGTGGGATCGAGGAAGACATATTATATCATTCAAACTTTTTTATCAAAAAATAAGTTGAATGCTCTTATATAGTGGGAGTTTTCCCTTTTATATATTTTTTGTTGTTGAAGAGTTTGTTGTATCACTTTGGTGGATTTCAACTTTATGTTCAAAGTTAAAGCACTATTTTCTAACTGAAATTCACATGTGGGCAGAGAAAAGAGATTTATGTCGAGTTCAAATTCTCACTCTTAGGATATCATATCATATTTTATTCGATACTATTTTCTTTATTTGGAAACTAAATAAAAAATAAATTCTTCTGAGATTTTGAGTTTAAACTCATAACATAATATATAATCTAATAATATCGACATTTATTAGTTGAATTTAAATTTATTTTATATTCTATGATAAAAATTTATTCATATATAATATAGTTAAATATAAATTAATTTTATAGTAAAATTTAAATACATAACTTTATCCTTATATTTAAATTTTTATATAATCATAATACAATACAATATTCGTATAGATATTACCGTAACCAGATATAACTATTTTCTATTAAAAGCATATTATTAACCATACACTTTTGGGTAATTACATATTTAAAAATACTTTCATTTAGTATTATTCAAACAAGTTCTATTTTGCAATCTACAAAGCCACAATGTTAGTTAGGATAACTGAAACAACTCAAGCTGGAGGATCAATAGATGCCTTGGCAGAATACTTTCTTGATTGAGCGGGTAGAATTTTTTTATTTTTTATTTTATACTAATTATTATTATAATTATAATCATTGGCAGGAAGGGTTACACCTAGCCTCTGATTTTATTATTTTTTCATTTGTTTATTTTAATTGTAATTGTATATATATCTTCTATTTTTATGTACGTCTTGCTTTAGACTAGGATCTCACATCAATATTTGTACAATTAGATTACTTTATTAACTTAGAAAAAGGAATATGAGAAAAGGGGAACAATGAAATAAAAGATATTTAATTTTAAGCTTACCCTTGTGTTTCTAAATGTGTTTCCAGATGCTCATGAACTTTTTCAATACTACAAATCCTTCAAAAGATTTGGTCTTAGATTTTGACAATTGAAATTATTGACGTTTAATGGCTAACACTTGTTATTATCACAACCTATTAGTTAAGTTTGTTAATGTAGCTGCATTAAATTAATCACCACTTCTTTGATCTTAAATATAAGTGCGTATTTAATCTCATATGTTAATGTACATTAGTCAGTACATAAGTAGGAGGTGTTACTTGTTTGTTTCTAAATATAATGGGTCATGATTGCAATATTATTGGGCTCTGGTCACTTTCAATCTTAACTAGTCTATTAGCCTTGCTGAGCCCCAACAAATATTCGACTAATCAAAAAACCCAAAAAAATAGTTTTAGTCCGTATTCTCCAAAAATATTTATTTCTATACTAGCGGCGAATAAAACAATAAAACGGTAACATTAGATATTATTTTAATAATTTAATTTTCATATGTATAAGTTACATTAATAAAATATTAAATTATTTATAAATATCTCTAATAATTTAATGGTCTAATAATTCAATGGTTGTGATTGATTATATAATAAAAAAAATTATATTAATAATGTATATAAATATATTTATTTTAAACCAATTATATAGAAATAAAAAAAGGAAAACCTTGTTATACATAATCTATATTAAAATGCTTTTCATATTACAATGATTTGACAATGTTTGCGATTTCTTCTTGTCTCAATCTAAAATCACAATAATGCAATTTTTTCTGATTCATTCTCTAATACACACTTAAAATTGATTTTTTTTATTATCTTAATTCTTTTTACATAAAAGGTTTTAAAGTTTCTTAGTTTATTTTTCAGTTTTAGTTATGTGTTTTTATAATTCCAAACAACTAACTACTTTTAGCTTATGGAAAAAATAATTACAAAAAATTATTGTATTTTCATTTGTTTTTATTCTCATGGTGGTTCTGAAAGGAAATACAATAAAAACATGACGCGGATAACACCTGTACCCAAAAAAAATACTATAATATATACATATAATATATACATATTATAAAATACTTTTATTTTATTTGTTGTCTGTAAACTTTTATGAAATAATTTAATAACAATTCAAACATGAAATGGATTAAATAAAATGATATTTTTGTTTACTAATAAATATTCATTGACAAAATAAAGATTACAAATAAATATAACTGTCTTTGCATTGGAAAACATTTGTTTATTGTAAGCAAAAATAAAATTAAAAAATGATTTTTTAATTTTTTCACTTACCACTTGTATTTAGTATGAACTGTTGAATTATATATTTTTCATTTTTTTTTAACATTGTTTTTGAATAAATAATGGTTGAATTGATGCAGGAACATCTTAATTCAAGGGCTGAAGGAGAATATGGCCTACAACAAAAAAATTGACCTATCGTGACACACAAAATGTTCACTAAAAGTTAAAAACTGTAGGTAAAAGTCAATAATATTTTGAGTGACACTAAATCTAGTGTCAACTTTAAGGGGCGTCCTGCTACACTTTGAGGACTGTCACTACATGTTCTGATGATTGTCACTATATGTTTTTGATTCTACCTACATAATGACTGTCACTAAAACTAGATAAATATAAATAAAGAATTAATCTATTCCTACAGTATTGTCTGTCACTAAACCTAGATCATCAAACTCTCACAAGAAGTGCGTTGAAGTCTAGGACCCTGCAAACGCCCTCGGCTTGCAAGTGCTATTGATGGCGGCATATGCAACCGTAGTTCTATGTGGCCAAGAAGGCCACTGGCTGCTGCTCGCATGAGCTTGGGCCTGTGCTTGAAGCTGTTGACATGTTGCATACATCTTAGCATTGTAGCCATAAGAAAACACCAAGCACAAGCCAGAGCTACAAAATAGAACAAAGACCTCATAAATCATAAACATCATTAACAATATCAAATCTCGTTTTCATTTCTTGAAAAAATATGCATGCCTTGCTTAGAAAGAGAAGACCTTACCAGAAAATTTGGTGACATCTGGTGAGAGTTCAGAATCATGAATAACAGGAGAACTGAAACATATAAGAAGTAAGTTGTGAATGGAACATTGGAGAAGATACAGAAAAGGAAATTAGCAACATAACAAATTATAAAGAACTTATTTTGAGAACATACCTGTTACGAGAAAAGTGAGTGAGTTGGAGTTACTAGGACGTGCTGCATGAACACGCTGAAAGAAAGATAGGAATCTCCAAATTACCTTGTCTGACAATGCAACTGAACTCTAAATCTGACACAGTAGCAACTGCTACATCAGCTGATACACAGCCAAAGCCAAAACTGCATCATTGTATTCCAATGACATGATCAATACAAGAAAAATTAAAGGGTTGGATGGAATAGTTCTTTTATAAAAGAGAGAGAAACAAAAGAAAGGAAAAAGTTTTATTTTTTGACCTTTTTTGAAGAAATGGTTTTTCTATAAAGTATGAACTCAGCCAAAACAATTGTTGGGGTAACAGCAATCTTAAGCCATTTGATAGAAACCAACACTGCATGAACTTAACTGTCAGCAACATGAAAGGAAGTTCCAAAACTCTTATGATTGATATGTAGAGCAAGAGCATGAACCTTTTATGCTTGAGGCTGGTGTTTGCAAGGCCAGAAGCAAAAGCCATAACAGCACCAAGCCACCAAGTGCAAATATAGAAGAAAAATGGAGTTGTTTTTAGATGGAGGAGACACAGGAAGCACTGAGAGTGCTTAAAAAAATGCAAGGAGAACCCTTGCAGTGATGTAATGAACAAATGTGAGGAAAATTGGGAAGTTGAAGCCAATCTTCCCATCACTTGTCAACAACAAAGTTTTTCAAATTCAAGAGGGCTATTTCGTTTCAACCTTCCTAACATGTCATAATAATAATGATGATAAAATGCATGCACCATAAGAAAGTAAATGTTAATACCAATTTGTTTGCATGATGATTCCAATTGCAACCATAAAGTTGAAAGATAATGCCACCACTGGTCCACAATATCTTTGTTGTTGGCGCTTGGCTCCTTCTGATGTTCGGAGCTCATAGTAGAGAGAAGATCTTAGTTCTTCCAGTGCTTTACTTGATAATTTTAACCATGAGAACTGTAAAGCATTGTCGAGTTTACATTAGTATTGGAAACTACGTAGCACGGTAAAGTAGTGTTTTGTTGTCTGACGGGTGTTAGTGTCCAACACGACTCAAAAAAAATATGTAGTTATATTCAATTACTTCGATTTTTCAATTATCATTAGTGTCTATGTGTCGGTGTAAAACATCCATCACACCTTTTGTGGGATAAGTTATGTTATTTGGAACACACAAACATAAGCCTCTTCACTAATAATAAAAAACAATGGCAATTTACAACTAGTACTACTAATACACATCAAATCTTCATTTAAATTTTCAAAAAAAACAAAAAACAAAAAAACAAATAATAAGAGAATCAAAATGGAATTTCAATAGACAGTGGTAATCATCATTTATCTTGTGAATTTGACATTAGCATACAATTCATTCATTTTATTAACACATCTAATTCAATTTCAAATTTGCTAAAAAAAATGTGATATCTCACAGTAGCAAATTATGCCAATAACAACGATAATCAGTAATTCTAGATATACAGAACAAAAGCGGAGAGGGGAAATAATCAGCAACAAAACCTCAAAGACGAGAAGGAAATCATAAAAGTAAATACAAAATAGAGATAATAAGTTGATTGGAATAGATATATGTTGATACTTACAAAAGCGAATTCAGAGTAGCGAGATAGTGGCTGCACACAATGAGAACGGTGGCGGTGCTGCGATCTGGAGGGGAATAGTAACACAGACGGCGCCATCTGCCGGAGAGAATGTGGCCTCCAGGTTTCTTACGGTGGTTGTAGAGCAGAAAGAGCAACTTGGCAAAGTAGTATAAAAACCAATGCAAATTGCTAATAGAAAAAAAAATTCACTTACTCGTGAATCCTAATCCGCTGAATCTGAATGCTGAGTTTGAATCTTAAATCGAAAATTGCTTATCGTAAAAAAGATAATCAATGAAGAAATAGTTGAGTTTGAATCGGAAACTGAAGGAATTGATTCAAGATGGAATCGAAAAAAATATGAAGAAATGGTTCTTGAACTGAAAAAACGATAATCAACGAAGAAATTGAGAAATACTTCTTCAACAAAAAAAACGGAAATTGAAATCGGAAAAAAGTTTAATAATTTATGAGAAGAAATTGGAAAGATATTTTGAGCAAATTTCAGAAAAAAATTGAGAAGAAATAAATGAGAAGAAATAGAATGGGAAAATATTACAAGATGAAAATGGAAAGAAAGAGAATAAGTGAATATGTTTAAGATGGGATTATTTGGTTTTTTGCTTTTGTTTTAAGTTTACTCAATATATTCATATTAAATGTGAATAAGTGACACTCTTCCGTAGCTAAAAATTAACTATAGTGACAAACAAATATATATCACTAAATGTGAGTGTCACAATAAATCTTTTTTTTTGTAGTGCTAACTCGAAAGTGAGTGTATTTGTGGACAATTAATATTTAAAAAATTCTAAATTCCTAAGCTATTTAGAAGACAGTTCCAAGCTATACTTGACTCGTAAGGTACTATGAACAAGTCTACTTTACCATCCTAAATGTTGTACTTTAGATTATCAGTCACTTTTATTTCTTAGAGTATCGACTCAAGAGTCATTTTTCATCAATAAAGAACTTGCAGGTGCTCTTATTTTTTAGATTTCCTTCACTTGAAAGGTTTCCAATATAATTTATTTTGTTTTTTGTTGGATCGAGGAAGACATATTATATCATCAAACTTTTTTATCAAAAAATAGTTGAATGCTCTTATAAGTGGGAGTTTTCCCTTTTATATATTTTTGTTGTTGAAGAGTTGTTGTATCACTTTGGTGGATTCAACTTTAACTGTTCAAAAGTATTACAGCACTATTTTCTAACTGAAATTCACATGTGGGCAGAGAAAGAGATTTTTATGTCGAGTTCAAATTCTCACTCTTAGGATATTCATATCATATTTATATTCGATACTTTATTTTCTTTATTTGGAAACTAATAAAAATAAATTCTTCTGAGATTTTGAGTTTAAACTCATAACATAATATATAATCTAATAATATCGACATTTATTAGTTGAATTTAAATTTATTTAATATTCTATGATAAAATATATTCATATATAATATAGTTAATAATATAATTAATTTTATAGTAAATATTTAAATACATAACTTTTCCTTATATTTAAATTTTATATAAATCATAATACAATACAATATTCGTATGATATTACCGTAACCAGATATAACTATTTTCTATTAAAAGCATATTATTAAACCATACACTTTTGGGTAATTACAATATTTAAAAATACTTTCATTTAGTATTATT
>PGTU02011559.1:0-11195 GCA_002896215.2 Cicer echinospermum | reverse complement strand
AGAAGACCAGAACCTCTTCCTTCTTTCTATCTTCGTAGACACCGCCCAACAACCATTTCCTCTTCCTTACCCTTCTCGCCTCGACCACGGATCATTAACAATGGTGTCTTAGAAAACTGAGACCACATTTGTGATCATGTAATCTCCTCTTTCATTCTCACCTAAATCGTTAAAATGAACATCTTATTCTCTTATGTCAAAAAATCACACCACCACCATCTTTGGCATCAAGATATTTCAGCCACCACGACTATCACAAACGAAAACTAGACCAATATTTGGACTCCATGAAACCACCCTCTTCGTCTACACTATGCTCGAAACGCCAATCAGTTACGTGTTTAAAAAATGGGTTCTCCACCATTGTCGCGACTGTGTGCCAAACTCCGGGCCAACACGTTCATCGTCTCTGAAAAACTGACATCATTATGGATTCCTTCCTCGAAACCTTCAGAAGCACTACTCATTGCGTGTTTCGTGAAGTTGATGCCGGAACCCGTGTCGCGCCCCAGTACGTCGGTGAGACCTTTTCTAATAACATGTTTCACGACGTTTTGAATATGTTTCTTCGCCTAATATTTTTATTAATTATATAATGCTGAATTTTATGCCTTGGGAAAATTATCAGCCACGTTTCATTGACTCTGCAAATTCGTCGATGCTTTTGGACTCGTTTGGACGTGTTGTCGACATCTCATGGTTGCTGAAAATCATTATGGTCCTTATATCTTATGAAAGCGTCAAATTGAGGTATGGGGTGAGAGTGAGTTCGAATGCATGAGTATAAATTAAGTGAGATGAACGGGAATACCGTATTTCCCACAATTCATTCGGGGCTCGCTACGTATGGCAGAAGCCCTTTGAGTAATAATTGACTAATGAGCAAACTTGAATTTTGTGAGGTTAAAATATGAATTAGAAACTTTTATAGGATGTTGTTTGATTTGATTTTTGAAGATCGTGTGATAGTTGAATTATTGTAGAATTGTGTATTTGATTCATTCTGTGTTTTGTTTATATCTATCCTTGATACTGATATATGATATAAAATGTGATGAATTGTAATTATTTGCCTTGCAATTGATGTGGTGTGTGTGAATGGTCTAGTATTATTATTATATGTGAGTGTAGACCCTTTATTGTTTGAGATGACGTATCATGATGATAAATTCTGAATGTAATGTATGACTATGGAAATCTGCAATGACGATGTGTGCTCCCTGACTTGTGATATTACCACCCTAATGAATATCATGAAATGCGTATTGTGTTTAATTGAATAGTGACGAATTCGACCCGTGCCAATGATGGTTCTCTTAATGGAGTAAGTAACCTAAGACAACGAGGGGAGAAAGTAGTTGTTGATAACTTTTGAAGTGGAGATTATTTGGTCATCATATAGGTAGGGCCTGACAAGCCTAGTGATTATGGGGAAGTACAACTGAATGAGCCTGATCGTGGCGGTCTACTATTGAGCCTTAAGGCAAGATTGTTAGACCTTGGAGGTATCCGGTGGGAATTCCAGTGACTGAGTAGCCACTCCAACATGTCGGAGCTACACGCAACACACGTTTACCTCGACTGTCACGTATATGTGTCTCGGGTTAGTGAAGGATCTATGAGGGACAGGGCCAATGTTTGAATTGTCCCGATCCACTTGCGTGGTGCATAGTATCGAGCCTCCTAACCAATACTTCAGAGTTAGAATGTACCAAGAAAGAGGAGGAGTCAGTAGAGTATAAGAGCATGCTAACATTACTTGATTTGTGTATTTTACTTACTTGATGTTGTGGATTGTATCAATTTTACCTTGATTATTCTTGTTGGTGTGATTTGATATGATACAGTGTTTAATATTTTACGTGTTCTTCTCAGTTATTTATACTATTACATGTTTTCGAAGCTCACCCCTCGTTGCTTGTGTTTGGCGCTGCGAGAGCGCAGTTATTCAAGTTTATCGATGGGGATCCACGCTCTGAATAGGTGATATTGGGTGGGAGTAATTTTCGTATATTTGTTGAGTTATGAACAATTTAGATTTTTGTAAATTTGATTGATCAATTGTGTTAATTTATCGGTTATTCAGCGGTTAGAAATTAATTGTCTCTAAATTTAGAACTTGCTTTTATATCAAAATTATTATTAATGAACATCAACATATCGAACATTTAAGAATTTTTTTTTATTGAAAATTTTATGCAGCATTTGTGTAAGCGTGAATGTGACGTCTTGAACCTTAAAGTATTAAAAAAAAATTATATATATATACTCTATTTGGAACCGCTGCGACTCTCTTTAAAACTAGTGCATTTACACTTTTATTTCAATTTGGGTTCAGGGTGTTACCACTTTGACTTTTGTTCGCGCATTTGACTATTGTTTGTTTAAAATTGTACAATTTAATTATTTGTTTGGAAAACACTTCATACTGGAAATAATATTTAAAATTAGATTAAGCCGCATAGTTGTTGGTGAATTTGGGCATGGAAGTCACAATAGATCAATATTTTAGAATATATGAGACACCACTCTTATATAATAAATATTTAGATCATTTACGTCAGTGTGCTGACTTAACCACTCACACTAGAACCCAATACTAATAATAACAAAATTATAATTATAGTTATTATAGTTGTTCAACATTGTGGCATATGAAGAGTTATTTTTGTGTGTGGTTTTTTTTAGTTAGCATTGAAATGACAAATTAGATAGTTATGCTAATTGTTTTTACATTTTTTTTTATTTATAGTCCCATCCCCTCTCCTTATCTGTATATAAGCTGATTGACATCATCTAATAAAGAAGAATGTGTAGTTTTACACAGGATTTTGGAGAGAGTAGGATCAAACACTGATGCACTAAGGATACAGGTAGAACACTTGTGTGAGGATGTGAGAGCTGAAAAACTTAGAGTAATATCCTCAAATTGATTGATAACTTGAATAAAGTGGACAAGACAATGCTAAATCTCAAGACGTAGATTAACATTTGGTTGAACTCTGTCATCAAACTCATGTGTTCTTCTTGTTCTTAGTCTTTCCCAATTTACGTGCTAATGTGTGGAAGTCGAATCTTGCTTAAGAAATCTATTAAGATGTTTATACAGGTTGATTTAGTGTTTCTGGTTCAACACTAAATATTCTCGATTTTATGGAGAAGCCATTCAAGAGGCACACAACCTAATAGATACATATTTCTCTTTGATTTAACATGTCTTAGCCATTGCAATTATAACCTTTTTTCTTATCTTCATAATTTTTGTTTGTTGGTTCGTTATCCCAACAAATATAGTTTCATTTTAATATAGTTCTTTCAGTCCCAAACTTCCGTTACAAAAACTAATACCGTTAAACCAACTATAATTAAACATAATTTTTAACCTAAAACAAACATCCAATATAATTAAATTATAACATTTTAACCAAAAAATTTAACCGCAAATTTTTATTCTTTCTCCCCTTAAAAAAAAACTGAAATTTAACAACTTCAAAATAGTTTCTTTTAAAATTGTTGGTTCAAGTTTAGAGCATGAGCACTGATATCTTAATTGCAAGATATAAATTTGTATTATATTATCAAAGATAACAACATCAGGTTTCTTTTGAAATTGTTGGTTCAACATTTTTTTTTAGTTTTTGTCTTCTATAATAATCATTTCAAGGTCAATCCCATTTTGGGGATTTCATGATTGACCAGATTTGTCAAGTTTAACTCGTTTATAACAGAAACAAATAGTTCATCAGTTTGAACCAATTCCCAATCACTAGCTTCAATTTCACTTTTTCCATCCATCGACTCAAAGAAAATTGAATCGATTCAATCAAAAGAAGAAACAAACATTCACAATTTTGTACTAATATTGTATTTGGAACCCTAACCCTAATTTACGCATGAGTGTATTTTTTTAGTAAAAAAGAATGAAACATTTGGGGGAAGAAAAATGAAACATTCGAGGTTTATTTTAAGTTTTTTAGGGAAGAGAATGAACACATTTTAGTTGTTAAAAAAAGGTTGTTTTATTATTTAGGTTAAACGGGGTTACATTCTGTAACGAAGGTTGGTTGAAAGGACTATTTTACAATAAAAACTATATTAGCATTTATTGAACCAAACAAAAACACTTAAATGAACTAAAATAAAAAAAAAATATTGATAATTGCAAAGGAACCAAAACATATTTTTAAACTTTATCTTTTAACTGATGATGGATGTTAAAGAACATTTTCTTAACAAATTGACTAATGAAAAAATATTCTATCGTGAACAGTGTACATAGGAAAATTATTAATTAATATATTATAATTTCCTATCCAAAATTTTTTTGATGATATTCCAGAAATACACTACTAATAATGATATTATTATTTTTAGTTTAATTAATTTGCTTAATTTAAAATACATTTTTTTTAACTATAATCAATAACAAACAACTTGTTCACTTGAAGATTAATACAAATTGATTTCATGAAAGAGGTGCAAAGGCCCACATATTTTATTTTAACTAATTGATTCATGAAATATATTTTTTAAAGAAATGAACCAAATGACAAATATTTAATTTATATACGTATTTACATAGAAAATGATAATTATTGTCAGGGGCAGATTCATTCTTAAGGTGATGGAGGCTGTTGACCGGACAAGAAAATTTTATGTTTAGGAATTTTTTTTAGTTTAATACATGTATACTTTAAAATATTTTGCTCCCACCACCCTTTCTTTAATTTTCTTCCTTAATATCTGTTCTAATTATATTTCTCTTTTATATATTTATACACTTCACATTTCTTCCTTTTACCTTAGAGGATCGAACGTTTGTTATATAGAAATTATAGATTATTTTCACCCGCTTCACTATATAACTTATAGTTTTTTTTTTTCAAGACAAATTAAATCTTCATATTCTTTTTAATTAAGAACGGTTTGAATATTTATTCCATATTTTCTATTATAAAAACTAATATATTTACTTTTTTGCCCTCAATAAACAATATTTCTTGATCTGCTATTGATGAGTGTATACTAATTTTTTTCAAAATTTATCTTAAATATATTCAAGAGACACGCCGCTAATGAAATACACATTTAATTTTTTAATTAATTGATTTTCAAAAGACTTTTTTTTTTAACTTATATTGCAATGAAAAACATTTGTCCCATGTATGATTTTTCTAGTAAATTCTAATTATTATTATATTATAATTTATTTGTAAATGTTGACTTAATTGCAGTTTTAAGTACTATATTTTTACTGATCACAAATTTAAGCTCCTATTTTAAAAATTATCAGTTTAGATTATCTTTAGATTTTTCTAACTAAAAAATTATGGTTTTTAGATATTTTAAATGACGACAGTACAATGTATCATGATATAGAATCATCTACGATAATTTAAATGATTATATTTATATTTGATTAGTTAATTATAAAAGGATGAATGGTTTCATAAGTTGAAAGTGAAGTTTTTCAAAGGATGCTGTAATTTTGAAGGGTATCAACCATTTATCATGTTGTTATTCATATATTACGTTCTTTTAATCAATCACATTATAATTTTTTTTTAGTTAAAAAGTGTAATAGATGGCATCAAAATAGATATAGAATCATCTAATAATTTAATATTATATTGGGGTATGGTATATTAGTTTAAATTATAAAAATGAATGGTTTCATTAGTTGAAAGTGAAGTTTTTAAAGGGTATTGCTACAATTTTTAGGGTATCAACCATTTTTCATCGTTGTATCATATATTACGTCTTTTAAATCAGATCACATCATAATTTTTTAGTTAAAAAGTGTAATAGATGGATCAAAATTGTTGAATTCTAAAATAGAGGGACTAATTTCGTGAATTGGTAAAAAAAGAGGTACAATAACTACAATGAAACTTAATTTTTTATAACGGGTATATTCAAAGGACACCGTACTAATTGAATACATATTTTTGTTTTAATTAATTGAGAGAGCTAATTGTTGGGTGCATGTAAGAACAACAAAATTATCTTAAAACAATAGAGAGAACGAAATCGCAAACAAGAATACAAGACATTTTGTAACGAAGTTCGACCACTGATACTTACATCTCCAACTACTTATGAAATGTAGTTTATTTTTATTAGATGAAGGAATAAGAGTTTATAGAGTACTAGTTCTATTTAAATAGTAATAATAAAGTTCAAATTACAACAATACCGTTGAACCATACCGGAGGGACCTATTGCTCCCCACACTAAATAGTTGGACAAAGCCGCTCACTTGATATTACCTATGAGTCATACACAACAACCTCCACATAGGTGAATCTCAAACCCCTATAAAGATTTACTACACGACACTCACATCCTGACAATTGTTGGGTACAATTCATGCTTAACACTCAGAAACATGTCACAAGTCCAAGTAGTGCTTGAACTTGTCACTAATGACTGACTTGGTCAACATGCCAGTTGCATTTTTTGAGTATGAACTTTTTCTATTAACTTATGCCTAGATGGATGTAATTCTATAATATTGTGAAACCCTACATCAATATATTTGGTCCAAACGTGATAGACCTGATTTTTTGCCAAATAAATGACACTTTGACTATCACAAGTCAACTAAACTTCACCTTGCTCAAAACCCAATTTCTTTACTAATCATGTAAGCCATAAAGGTTTTTTGTTAGCCTCATCTGTTGTTGTAGACCTAACCCCTATTGATTGAATTGATGACTTCTATCAAATAAGTTCTCCTACAACGGTAAAAACATGTTATGTTGTGGACCTTCTATCATCCATATAGCTACATAATCAAAATCAACATATCGTACAATTGAAGGATCACCCTATTCGCTGCTAAATGTGATACCATAACCTGTTGTACCCTTCAAATACTTGAAAATTCACTTGACTACTTACCAATGACGCTTACCCGGTTTGGACATAAACTTGCAAACTATATGATACATTAAACAACCAACAACATTGGTATACAAAACCTTTGACATGTACTTAGCTTTTGTACTATCTTTGGATATTGATCCAATGAGCTCTTAAAGTGATTCGCCAATGGAGTACTCACAACCTTCAAATTGCTGATATCAAATATGTCTAATACATTTTCAACATATCTTTTCTCTGAGAGCCATAAACTTCTAGCATTCATATCCCTGTGAAATTTATACTAAGAATCTTTTTTGCAGCACCCAAGTCTTTCAGCTCATTTACCTCATATAAATGATTAGTAGCAATCAACATATCATCAACATATAGTAACAGAAAAATAAAAGAGCCATCATCAAAGATCTTAAGATAAACACAACAATCATACACAAATCTTTTGAAGCCAATCTGAAGCATGTAAGAATCAAAGCATTTGTACCACTATATTGGAAACTATTTTTCATCATACATAAACCTCTTGAATTTACAAACTTGTATGGCCTTCCAATATCACTGAATCCCTTAGGTTGTTCCACATAAATTTTCTGATCTAGATTACCATGAAGGAATGATGTCTTCACATCTATCAGGAAGCTAAACAAGAACCCATGTATGATTTTTCTTTAACGATTACATCTCCTCCACCATAACACCCATCCACTTTTCTTTCTCTTGGCTAGCTATAGCCTCTCAAAAAGTAGAAAAATCTCCAGAACTAGTAAGAAATGCATAAGTTGGAAAGTCTTTATACCAATATCTTTCTGGTGGCTTGATTTGATGGCAATCTGGGTCACATACAACATTCATATTGAAGGAACTAAACCACTACCGAGGTGGATACAAAAGATTGAAACTTTAAGTGTTTGCTTATAAAAAAAACTGATAATAATAACGTTCATACTCTAATAAAAAAAACTTAGAAATTATTTCTAACTTGAACATATGTTTCTCTCTTTGAACTCTAAGACCAGTTTGAAATTTTGAGGTGTTAAGTTTTTGATTTTTGATGATCTTCTTCTTCTTCTTCAGCCTTAAGTATCTACTTATAGATGAAATTAGGGATTCAGTTTAGTCATTGTTTAACTATGAATTGTATCTTCATTCATAGCTTGGTCAACAATGATCTTAATCAAAAATAATTCTGAACAAGATGCGTTTTGGTACTATGCTCTTTAGCTGTTAATTTATGAATCCCATCTAAGCAGTTCTTCAAGATTGATTATGTTCGTATTTTGTTCAGATTGAGTTTGTAAATTCTTCAAATTGATTATGTTTGTATTTTGTTCAGATTGAGTTTGTAAATTCGTTAGATTGATTATGTTCATATTTTGTTCAGATTGAGTTTGTAAATTCTTCAGATTGATATTGTTCCTATTTTGTTGTAGACAAATCTTAATCAAATCTTATTTTAGATTTTCTTCAATTATAAATTTGAATCATATCTTATTTTAGATTTTCTTTGTAGTCAAATACTATGTGAAGTCAAATATATTATTCTCATAAAATACTTATTTAATCATCAACATTCTAAGTATAAAACCAACTTAGTTCTAAAAAATTGCACAAATCTAGCTTACAGCAGCAGACACCCTTCAACAAATCTCTCTTATGAAGTTATGTTATCCCACACTCACTAAGATGGCCTAGATGCATGAACCACTGTTTCATTGCATCATAATCATACTCAATTGACACAATATAGCATACAACAGTACAACTCTACAATTTTAGATGTTACCTGCAATCCTTTTCTCTCTCAATATGGTCAATGCACCTTAACTGAACTCCATAATGTCTCTATCTCCATAATACCTATACGAGAAACAATTTTCTTGTAGAGTACCTAAACAAATCTAGCTTTTCTTAATTCTTGAATATGTCGAACATTATTCAATGTTCGCATGTCACCACTATCTATAGCAATTTTAATTTGTTTCATTCTAGTGATAGTGTAGTACCTCAATTTTGTCCGACCAATTGAAAATGATTTTAAAACAAATAAGTACTAATATATTTTACAATATTATTATTATTATAAAATCTAAAAAATCATCATTTTACAAATCTTATTTAATTTTGAATCCATATTTACATAATTGTTCCTATTACATTACACACAAAAAAATAAATAAAGGAAATATAAAAAGGTACTCTTTTGCTTTCTTTCTTCCTTCTAGTATGTCTCCTTCTTCCGGTACATCTTTTTCTCCCAACAAGCAACCACATCCTTTTTTTTTAAGAAAGATATATTTTTACCATTTGAATACTCAATCAAAAAGATGAGCCACTCATTTCCTTAATTGTATGAGTTGCTTGATCTTGGTGCAAAAATAATAAAAAATCCTGAACTTGATTTTATCTCATGGACATACAAATTCAATATTTTAGCCTATAAATTAAGATTAAAAAAAAATCAATCTGGGGGATTATTATTTTTCGGAAGAGAAAAATCAGAAGATAGAAAAGAGAGTTTTTTTCTTTGTTTCAAAAATCAACAAAGAAAAATAAAGAAAGTATTGCAAAAAAAAAAAAGAGAGAAGTTAAAAAAAAATCCACCATCCAATTTTTTCAAATCAACTCATAACCATAAACATATCCAAACTCATTTTAACAACCCAACTGACTAAAATCAAATAAAAAAATAAAATAGATAAGACGTACACATTTTTGTTCAACCGCACACCACTGCCTCTATCTTCACCGGTATCTGAAACGACATGTATTCTCCCATTCTCTTCATGTTTGCTCTACTTTTCAAAGTTTATATTATTTAAAGATTGGGAACTAAAATTTGAAACTAGAATTGATTATTTGAAAGATGAAATTTTGTTTTATATGTGTGGGTGGTGTTTTGGTTGAGATTATTTTTTCATTGTGTTTATAAAGGTTAAAATTCTTGTTTTTTTTTTTTTTTTGCCTAATATGCTTTGTTTTGAATGTTTTGCTTTCTGCGATGCTTTGCTTTGAAAGACATGTCTGTTTGCAACAATTTGTTTGGACGTGATCAATGTGCTTTCATCCTGCTTGCTACACCCTGTTAGCTAATAACTATAGGCTGCTAATAAATATCATGCTATTCTCATCATGTTTATTCCATTTAATTAACAAATACCTTGCTATATTTATTCAATTTAGTATATAAATAATTATGGATGAAATTAAATAGCAATAAACATAATTTATTTCATCTATGAGTAGTGTTAATCAATTTTTCGTTTTAACTTTTGGTTGTGTTATTTAATATTAAAATAAGTTTTGTTTCCATCACTTTTTTAATTTAAAAATATTTTGAAAAGAAGCTCACACTTGTATATAGTATTTTTTATTCTATTATCAAAATGAGTTTTTGTTTATTTAATAAATCAAGTTACAAGTACATATATCTCTATTGCTGTTATTTTTGTGTATGTGTTTATTACTAATTTTATTTCGTAGAATTATTTAAATTTATTTAATATTTAGCATCAATATTTTTAATTCTTAAAAAACAACAAAGATAAATTATAATCAAATATTGAAGAGTTAATTAGATGTGATATTGGTTAACATTTGAGTTGTTAGGACGCAAGTTGTGACGACTTGGTAGTTCTAAAACTCATCTTCACAAATAAATAAATATACGAAATTTAGTTTAAAATTGTTATTTAGATATAACTTTTTTTTTTTTTAATTTCTGAGCGGTTATAACACAAGTTGTACACCTTATGGGTCTTAAAACTCATATTTATAACCAACAATCTATTATATATATTTAAAACAGACTCCCGAATGTCACCTCACTCACTGCCACCTCATTCTATTTCGTCCACCTATACAAATATTTTTCACATCAACCAAAAAGCTGATGTGGAAGCTGATGTGGACCTCTCCTCTTTTCTCCCTTCTCAACCATGCTCTCAATGCCTAATCTCCTTCAATCCTCCTCTCGATCCCTAATTTCTTTAATATTTATTTGCCACGTCATGGGTATATTGGGATTTAGTACCGTGTCATAATATTCTATTTGAAATATTATTTTATAAATAAATTTATAAATTTATAATAAATTTATATCTATTATATATATTTAAAACAGACTCCCGAATGCCACCTCACTCTCTGCCACCTCATTCTATTTCGTCCACCTATATAAATATTTTTTACATCAGCCAAAAAGCTGATGTGGACCTCTCCTCTTTTCTCCCTTCTCAACCATGCTCTCAATGCCTAATCTCCTTCAATCCTCCTCTCAATCCCTAATTTCTTTAATATATTTTGCCACGTCATTA